>CACRXK020001223.1:1399-57377 GCA_902702795.2 Paramuricea clavata | reverse complement strand
AGTTTGAAACAGCTAGAAGATAAAAACACAGCTCGATTATTACTTCTTATATATTTGTACCTACAAACTAAACTAACTTTATTTATACTGGATAGCTCTATCAGTTCTAAACTGTTTTCCCTAGAAGTCCAGTAGGAGTCATCTCTTATTGATCCAGTGTTACCACAGGAGGAAACCCAAACTAAACTTTATTTATACTGGATAGCTCTATCAGTTCTAAACTGTTCTTCCTAGAAGTCCAGTAAGGATCATCTCTTATTGATCCAGTGTTACTACAGAAGGAAACCTAAACTAAACTAACTTTATTTATACTGGATAGCTCTATCAGTTCTAAACTGTTCTTCCTAGAGGTCCAGTAAGAATCATCTCTTATTGATCCAGTGTTACTACAGGAGGAAACCTAAACTAAACTAACTTTATTTATACTGGATAGCTGTATCAGTTCTATACTGTTCTTCCTAGAGGTCCAGTAAGGATCATCTCTTATTGACCCAGTGTTACTACAGGAGGAAATCTAAACTAAACTAACTTTATTTATAATGGATAGCTCTATCAGTTCTAAACTGTTCTTCCTAGAGGTCCAGTAAGAATCATCTCTTATTGATCCAGTGTTACTACATGAGGAAACCTAAACTAAACTAACTTTATTTATACTGGATAGCTCTATCAGTTCTAAACTGTTCTTCCTAGAGGTCCAGTAAGGATCATCTCTTATTGATCCAGTGTTACTACAGGAGGAAACCTAAACTAAACTAACTTTATTTATACTGGATAGCTCTATCAGTTCTAAACTGTTCTTCCTAGAGGTCCAGTAAGAATCATCTCTTATTGATCCAGTGTTACTACAGGAGGAAACCTAAACTAAACTAACTTTATTTATACTGGATAGCTGTATCAGTTCTATACTGTTCTTCCTAGAGGTCCAGTAAGGATCATCTCTTATTGATCCAGTGTTACTACAGGAGGAAACCTAAACTAAACTAACTTTATTTATACTGGATAGCTCTATCAGTTCTAAACTGTTCTTCCTAGAAGTCCAGTAAGGATCATCTCTTATTGATCCAGTGTTACTACAGGAGGAAACCTAAACTAAACTAACTTTATTTACAGTATACTGGATAGCTCTATCAGTTCTAAACTGTTTTTCTATCAATTCTAAACTAACTTTATTTATACTGGATAACTTTTTTCGTTTTAGTTATTCCTTATTCTGATTGTGAACAAACTAATCATGGATCTCGAAGAGTTAATAAAAACAACTGGTCAAAGTAATGAGATGACTCGCTCTCAAGAAATGACCAGTGGCATGTAAGATCTCTCACTGGTCGTCAAAACTACTCATGCAGGTACGAATCGTTGTGTGTCAGAGGTTTTAGTATATTTAAAACAGCTCGGATTTTCACTGGGCCTTAGCTGGCGTCTAGGCATACGACGTGATAGTTGGCAACTTTCCATATAATAGACAATGTGTTGGTAGCATTTACAATAAGCTGTCGTAGTATTGGAACTAAGAGTCCCTGAGCTCCCAAGAGAAGCCAATATACTACCTTCGTGTTGGCATTGCGGTTCCATGTATTGGATTGTCGCCGACTAAAGAAATGTGGAACAAACAAAATCTGGCCAAAAAATTGGTTGTCCAAAGATGGCGGCTAGGACTTCGAACGATACTGAAAGACAATTCGATACTGGATGACAAATCTCAAAAACATTGTGGCCGATTTGAAAATTCAAAGTTCGCAATGAAATTCGCAAGTTCAACCGTGAAACTTCCATGAAATCAGCTCATTCAAAGCCTGTTACAATTTGAACAAGAAATGCTGTTGATGAAATAGGGAAGGGTAGTTTTGTTGGAAGACGATGAAAAGTTTGAATTTTCTTCGTGGGTGATGAACAACGATATGTGCAAGCGATGTCAAGCGATTCAATGAACAAAGTGAATTTCGGTTATAATTTCATGTCGTACGCTAAATATGCAAATAAAGAAAATATAACATTGACTTCGTTACATAGTTTTATTATATATATAACAAAATGAGACACAGATATTTATCAACAGCGTAAAAGCTATATTTATAACGTTTTAATAACATATAACAAATTAGTTGTATCACTGTAAAAGCTTTGTATATATGTGAAGCTTTTCAGCCACGTGTTTGTCAATATATATCGTTCAGGACTCTGTTGTATAAAACTTTGCATTAATCATGGTAGTTGACTTTAACTACTTTTTTATACAACCAGTTCCATGACTTCCAAGATTGTTGTCAAGTCGATATCAGGATGTGTTTCCAATGCTTTTTCCCAGTTGTTGTGTGGGGAAAAGTTGGAACAAGTTGTTATCACCTTCTTACAAAGTTGATAACGGTAACACACTTGCAAGCTACAAGTTGTTCCAACAAGACTAATACAGGCTGTTCGTAACAGGTTGCTACGAGCTTGTTGTCATCAACTTGTTGCGAGTCTGTTGGCCTCATCAACCTTGTTACAAGATGATAACAACTTGTGCCAGACTTGTCAACAACTGGGAACAAGCAGTGCGAACACATCTTCTTGACAAGCTGCCAGGTTTTTACGCATGTAAGCCTATAAATGTATTTATTCTAATCGCTGACGTAGTTATCAACTTGACTAGCAAACAACAAATAAAATAATATAAAATTTTAAAAAGTCTTTTCTTGAGAAATGACTTTTGATCAAAAATTGAATGAAGGCAGCTATTTTCCAGCCTTCTCGTGTACATAATGCACTGTACATATTTAACCGAAAGTAAACATGGTTTGAGAAAAGATCGAGAAAAGTCATTGAGACTTTCAGAATAAGAATTTTAGGGTCATCCAAATTAATTAGACATATGTCTAAATTGATCTGAGCTGAGCTCTGTAAAAACCAAATTATAATGTATCACTACTTTTATTCTTCAACAAAATAACTTCAATATTTAAGATGGCAAATAACTAAATCAGTTTTACGAAATAGTATATGTCGTTTTCGAAAATAACAAGGCTAGAAAGTAGACCAAGAATGAGGAAAAAGAACTTTGTTTGAAAACGTAAACCTGCCGGCCTACTTTCGTTGCAGCTCCTTCAAATCGAGTTGAAATTTGGGAGGTCACACCTCTACCCTGAGAACCCCCTCGTCTACACTCCTATTCATAACCATGTTTATTTTCGACAACTATCCTTTGTTCAGGCCTAACCTGAGATCAGGCTCTATTTCACAAATATAGCCTGACACAAACCTTAATCCGATGGCTTTCCACTGAAGCAAAGTTTATATTTAGTATCCAATCAAAATGTCGCGGGAGAAATTGAAATTTCAGATAACGACAACAACAATCTAATTATAGTTGTGATCACTATAAAATATATCATCAACAATAGTATAAACTAATTAGCACCAACCAATCAAATGACAGATTGAAAAATCTTTTGTCTCGATCATAGACCAATCAGATTTACAACCGACATACGGTTGTAAGGCATAGACTTTTCTTAAGGTTTGTATCAGACCTATTTATTTATTTACAGGCCTGATCGCAGGTTAGTTCAAGCCCAATTGCCATTATATGTCAACATTAGGGATTCTCCATTTTTCTCATTTGGCGTGGTTCCATATTTCGCCCATTTGTCTTCCCCATATTCTGTGACTTCTTTCAATTTCTCCATCCATTTTTCGTAGAAATCGTCATATTCTTGGATTAGCTGACGTATTTTTGTCGATTTCAGTTTGACGAGCTCGAGTTCGGTAGCCGCTTCCTTGGGTAGATTGGGATCTTGGGCCCAGGATTGCATCAGACTTTTCTTTGTCGTGTTCTCGCTTGGTTTCTTTGCTTTGAGTTCTTCTTCGTTCGTTTGTTTCAATGGGTCTAAATTACAGGTTGAATGTTGCAGCTAGCATTTCGAGTTTTGACAAAGATAAAGACCCCATTGTGGGCTTGGTTGAAGATTCTAATAGCAAACGCTATTTTGATTATCTCGTGTTTATTATCTCCCGGTTGGTAGATAGAGAGTTAATGGAGTTAATTAGGTCATTAATTTGTTAATTAATTAGCTGAGAAAATAGTTACTTAGTTAATCAGTTATTTACTTAATTATGAAGTTAATTAGGTCATTAGTTTTTTAATTAGCTGAGAAAATAGTTATTTAGTTAGTCAGTTATAAACTTAATTATGTAGTTAATTAGGTCATTAGTCTGTTAATTAGCTGAGAAAATACTGATTTAATTAGTCAGTTATTCACTTAACTATGAAGTTAATGATGTCATTAGTTTGTTAATTAGCTGAGAAAATAGTTATTTAGTTAGTTATTCACATTATGAAGTTAATTAGGTCATTAGTTTGTTAATTAGCTGAAAAAGAATTATTTAGTTAGTCAGTTATTCACTTAATTATAAAGTTAATTGGGTCATTAGTTTGTTCATTAGTTTGTTAATTTGCTGAGAAAATAGTCGTCACGTTAATTTGAATTATTTGGTTAGTCAGACTTTATTATTTAATTATAAATAGCAATGCTTCGTTACTTACTGCGCAAAATTTTGGAAATGCAAAATTCCCAAGTCAATCCTAGCAGGAAAAATGCGCCAAGGAAGCCAGCCAGAGCATATAAAATCATATGAAATGCTTCTTCTTCAAGAAATTCTTGCGAGGCTTTCAGTTCTTCACTCACATCATCAGTTGGATTCTACAAGGAGTTGACGGTAACACTCTATGTAACACTCTACAGCAACACTATGTTTATGGTTGGGTAAGATAATGGTTTATGATGAATAGTACTCGTGATGTTTGGAAATTTTGCCAAATTGGACTCGCCCTGGGTAATCCCTAATTGTACGAGCAACATCGCATGATTACTTGTTTATTATTAGCATGACAAAATTGGATAATTCTCAATGTCAATATCATATTCTCTCGCCAAAGGCAAAGCCCAGTCATGCCAGACGTTCAACCAAAATGTGATGCTTTTGTTCGTATTTTCATTTAGTTCTTTTGCTGCAAGTTCCTATATTGTTTATTTTGGAAAAATCATTAATTGTATTGCATTGCAATTAATGAAATAATTGTACTCCTCTCAACCAATCAGCATCCAGTAATTTTGTCATGCTAATAATAATTAATAATATTATACACTTGACTCTAACCTTTAGTGGTTTCAAATTCTTTCGAACACTGTTGAAAATATCCTGTGGGTTATTCTTGATATATTTTGTAAAACATTTTGTAAAGTTTTCGGAGTTAGGGGCCAAGACTAGACCATAGTTAATCGGTAGTTCCTTGTTAGCCTTGACTCTTACTGGCTCGCGTTTGATAACCTCGTGAAAGTATGTCAATAAATAGCTATCCATTATGGCGATCTCCAGTTCTGTTGTGTCAACAAGTGCTTGAACTACATCCGTTGGTGTGTCAAATGCTAGGAGAAAAAGTGTAAAATTTAAAGAGCTAGCATGTTTATATAAGTTCATCAGTGTTAATATATAGAGAGGCTGACAACTCTCAAAGATAGAGTGGAGGTTCAATCTGAGCCTCTCTTGAGTGTCAATGCTGTTTGTGAATAGCTGAAGGTTATTCTCGTGACTTACTCTGTGACTACTTACTCTTTAGCTATTCAAAAACAGCATTGACACTCAAGAGAAGCTCAGATTGAACCTCCACTCATTGAGTGTGAGTGAGCTTTTAGAATACGGGCGTAAGATCTTGACGACAAACTACCGACTACGTTTGAAATCGTTTTTGTTACATGTATGCAAATACTAAATGCTTGTCATAACAAATTTATCCCAAATATGTTTTATGTGCATGGCTTTGTGTTCAGTAAGTTTCATCTTTTAATTTTCATCATTTCTTTATAAAATACTCTCCAACGTGCAACGTTGCGTAGTCAGTTTCGGTTCTTGATTCTGTGTTACAACACAAGAATGTGATTTTTACGCTGTAGCCAAGGTCGCTACGGTGAAACGTATGCTCTGGGGATATGTAAATTTTGTCTGCCTCTGTTAAAGCATTGCGAAAACAAGCTTCATCAACTGTACTCCGTACCCATTCGTTGGCAAAATCTTATCCATGTGTTAATGGTATCTATGTGTTCATTTTTGTCCAATTGATGATCACTTACTTCGAACATCTGCATTCATTCCGGTACCGATACGCTCTTCTTCGCTCCCATCTACAGAACCCATCTGAAGAAATAGAATAGGTTTGATTCTTTAGAACCTCACAGAATCCACGGAAGATTGAAAACCCCGTATGAGGTAAATACGGTAAACAAGAGACGACACATATGATAGTTAAAAATGGAGACGAATGTGGAGATGAAATTGATGAATATGGAGAGGAATGTGGCGAATATGGAGAGAAATATGATAAAAAATGGAGATCAATATGGAGATGAACATACCACAGAGCCATGGATAACAAAATTATTCTGGATGCTTGCAGAGAGCGAAGCCGTCACCATAGCCGTGAATATAGCAATAATACTCATTCCTATTACTATCCATATTATACAGAACAAACGTCCCAGGATGGATCTTGGCGCTCGATCACCATACCTAGAATAACATAACGGAGGAACCATTTGCAGAGATCTTTCCACTGAAAGACAGCCACTTTAAATGAAAATGCTTACCCTACTGTTGTCATGGTAACGACAGCCCACCAAAATCCTTCCCAGACCCCCTCTATAAATGGCGTAGGGAACTCATCCGGATTCTTTAAGTGATCCTAGGAATAAAAAACATAAAACATATGTTATGAAACAAGCCTGTTGGGTCCCTTAATTTGAAACGGCCATTGAAAGGCCGCGCCAAAAATGAGCTAGATATACAAACTAAAAGAAACAACAAAACCATCACAATGTATGACTTTTTAAGTTTTCGTCTTATTTTAGTCTTTTGAAGAACGGACAATTTAACCTCGAATTAAACTGTGTATAAAATCTGCTTGCGCTAGAATATAGCGGTAATATTATGCTTAAATTTTACAATAATTTTCACTAAAATATCTTGAAAATCCTTCGAAATGCTTTATATAAAGACATTTAAAGTACAGAGCACATACATCGATAACGAAGCACAAAACTTAAAGTTGTAAACAATATGAACTTCCTCACACACAGTGTGAAATAAAACTGACATATCAACTCTAGCTATTTTCAGCCTGCCCGTGTAATTTTGAAAATGGGCGTAAATACAATTTTGATTCATACTACGAATACAATTCTTTCCCACATCAGTGGGGGAATAATGTGTTAAATACAACGTTTGAATAATAAAATACAATTCTTTCCAAGACAAGTTTTTGCACAGTTGCAGAAAGTAAATATTATCGTCAGTATCTGATTACGAACTGTATTTGGAGAAGTTCCGGGTTACATAATTGGGATTTTAGTCACTGTAGTAAACGTTCTGCGTACGTACCCACCATAATGAATTGCGCTTGAGCTCGGTTAACCACCGAATCGTGGGCCTGAGCGAGCACTTACCAGCGTCCAAATAAAAACACCAGATAGGATAGCAGCCAAGAAAATAAACACCAGAATGGGCCAAGCTAGACCAACAGTCTTAAACAACTCCAATGTCTTCCCCTGCTTTTCAGACTCAGGAACAACTAGGGTCGTTCTAGGCGCTGTTAATAATGGCACCACAGGAAGCTCTTTAAAAAGATCCATGTCCATGCTTTGCAGTCCGACTGGGAACATCATGTCGTCGGAAGAATTTTTGTCCGATAAACTTTTCTCTAAATTTTTAAGCGTGTAAATATAACGCCCATATACTACTCGCGTGTTAATATGGCAACACTGCGCAAGCACGTCATTTATTACACTTGGGAATATACCAGTGAGTCCCACGCCTTCCAAAGGACGATTCTTACCACGAACCAGCGACGCGTATGGCCCATAATTGGTCCAACGCACCGATAATGGCCGACCTAGCCTGCACCGTTCATCAAGGGTTAATTTTGTAGCCTCTTTCTTGCCAGTAAACGAGATATTATATCCCACAAATTCTTCAGGTTTTGTTACAGCTTGCACATCGTTCAAGCGAAGAAATATATCTTCATTTGTAATATTCTTTTCCAGGAATGGCATTTCTAAGCCCATGGTGAGAGGTAGCACGAGACAGATGCATGTCCAGAGTATGATCACTTGTTCAACCCTCATCTCTGAAACGGAATACAACAAGGTTTGTAGAAATACGCTTTGTAAAATATGCTGTCAGATTCAAGTTTGTTACCTGAACCTATAGAGGTCCAGCAAGGATCATCTCTTATAGATCCAGTTTCACTACAGGAAGAAACCTAAACTAAACTAACTTTATTTATACTGGACAGCTCTATCAGTTCTAAACTGTTCTCCCTAGAGGTCTAGTAAGGATCATCTCTTATTGATCCAGTGTTACTACTGGAGGAAACCTAAACTAAACTAACTTTTTTATACTGGATAGATCTATCATTTCTAAACTGTTCTTCCTAGAGGTCCAGTAAGGATCATCTCTTATTGATCCAGTGTTACTACAGGAGGAATCCTAAACTAAACTAACTTTATTTATACGGCTGAATAGATCTATCTGTTCTAAACTGTTTTCCCTAGAGGTCCAATAAGGATCATCTCTTATTGATCCAGTTTTACTACTGGAGGAAACCTAAACTAAACTAACTTTATTTATACTGGAAAGCTCTATCAGTTCTAAACTGTTCTTCCTAGAGGTCCAGTAAGGATCATCTCTTATTGACCCAGTGTTATTACAGGAGGAAAACTAAACTAAACTAACTTTATTTAATATAAAGTCTATTAAAGATTCATCAAAGCACTCCTGCCGCTAAAAAAAACAGTAAAACAGCACTATAAGCATTTGCAACCTGAAAACCATAGAATTCAATCGCTCTTTAGGTTAGCCCCCAGTCCAAATCTCAGGTGGAACTTTCTACATATAAGACTTTCTCAGGCGTTCAGGAATATTTTTAACATTCCGTAATATGACTGTGCATTCTGCGCAACGAGGCCAATATTACTAAATCTCCACCTACAAACGAAACTTAATTTACACTTGTTTTTGTAAAATTTAAATGTTTTATACAAAACAAAATAATATTTCATTAGGCGTACAAAGTATTGCATCAATAGATATTGCTGACACTCATTAACAGCTATTGTTCAACTGTTTCAATAGCTTTTCGTTCGCGCACGAAAATTGTGCTGTTTTCGAAAAAAAAAATTAAAATAATAAAATATGTACTATTTTTTCGCAACGACTGATCGTATATTCTGTTCACGACAATGCATTTCACATTTTAGTATTTTTATAAAGTAATTTTAGTCTTCAAAGCAAGTTAAAGACATTGAAAAAAGTCCACCTGCCCTGCCAAAGTTCACGCCAATGAAAATTGACTTTCAAGTGTTAACCATTTGTCATTTAAAATCAACGACAATACAAGATATTTACTAAAAGTATTTTATTTTTATTGCACGATAGCTTTCCCTACACGTCCAGCAAGAGTAATTACCCTTATTGTTACTGAAGGAGGAAACCTAAACTTTATTTATACTGGATAGCTTTATCAGTTCTAAACTGTTCTTCCTAGAGGTCCAGTGAGGATCATCTCTTATTGATCTAGTGTTACTACCGAAGGAAACCTTAAACTATCTAACTTTATTTATACTGGATAGCTCTATCAGTTCTAAACTGTTCTCCCTAGAGGTCCAGTAAGGATCATCTCTTATTGATCCAGTGTTACTACAGGAGGAAACCTAAAGTACACTATAACTGTGTTTATAGTTTAGGTTTCCTCCTGTAATATTAACACTGGATCAATAAGAGATGATCCTTTCTGGACCTCTAGGAAGAACAGTTTAGAAGTAATAGAGCTATCCAGTATAAATAAAGTTAGTTTAGTTTAGCTTTCCTCCTGTAGTAACACTGGATTAATAAGAGATGATCCTTACTGGACCTCTAGGAAGAACAGTTTAGAACTGATATATCCAGTATAAATAAAGTTAGTTCATGCACACATTATGATCAAAACATATTTCGATCAAGGAAACATCAATAATGGGAACTAGCCTTCAAAATTCTATACTTTGCTACATTGAATTGATTGAAAGTGCTTCAATGCTGACTCAACCCTTGTTAATTGTAATGCGGGCTTAAATTTAATTCGTCAACTACGCATATTGTATCATGTTCGCGTCCAGCGGGACACCTATTTCGAACTCATCCAAATTACTTTATTTTCAAAATATAATTCCAAATCTACTTCCACATTCACGCTAACAACTTAAAAGCGAAAACTCTGTCTGCGACGGTGGATATTTTTCGCGTTTTAATATCACGAATTCTTAATAATCTGCCGCAAATAACGCCTATTTGAATTTTTTAAAACTGGTAAATTTTTAACTACATTAAGCCGTTATTTTGCCCGTCTTTGTTCGACTAACTGTTCCCAGACAAAACCTACGCTTTTAATATTTCGTTTATACGCGTAAAATGTACACATATGATTGTTATATGACAGTCGACAGAATGGCAGTGAAATGCTATATATTAGTTAACGAGATTGACGTAAAATTCATGCGAATATATCAAGTAATTCGTACTGTGGTGTTAAGTTGCTACTTTATATATAGAATTTTACAGCGCTTTGAAGAGTAGAATTAAAAAACGAACTTTTTCAAGCGTAAAAACTCGCTAGCTTCTTAAAAAATTTAAATCTTATATATATCCTTGTATTTGTAGCTGATAAACTACTCAAGTTGCTAGATTAAACCTTCCTGACTAAGCCATTACAAAAAGAGCAATAACATTTCATAACATACCCTTTGTAAATTCATGTTGTCTGATACGAGCATGCCATACTACTTTCAATGCATCATTGTTAAAAGCAAGCGGCAATGGCCGCGTGTTCTACGACACTCGACTCAGACAGATTGAATGCTTTCTCGCAATTTGAATAACTTTGCTTTGAGCAAAGCTCAATTAAAAATAGCCAGTGAGATTTTACAATGTAAATTGCAATGGCTTTATCATGCGTCTGAAGCTAAACTCGTGAGATTGCATATGAGTTGAAGTAATAACAAACTTTGCGAAGCGAGAATTTCCCCATGCGGAACTACGAATTAACAAATTGCTTTGAGAATTTCTCCCCCACATATTAACCCCGTGAACAAAATGCGATTTTAGGCAAACAATCATATTGATAATTTGTAATTTAGCGATTCAATACCGTGCTTCTATGCTGTACATCATACAATTATACTGACTAAAATTGAAACAAAAAGGCACAAAACCCATCGTTAATTTAGTTTATTTACGGCCAGAATAAAGATAATGTTCAAGACAAGCGCCCAAATAAACCCCGTAGAGATTTTGTAGTTTTTTTTACACAGTACAAATAGCGTTTTGACATCCTAACCGGAGCAGATGTTTTTCAATTTGCACATGCGCGGGCTCGTTTTGGGCAGCGGCTCGCTCATGGCAGCACTCTTACTTTTCAGAATTTATCCTTGAAAACAGGAATTTTGTATATACTTTAAGTTTGTTAGAAAAACTGAATGAGTTTGATAGGAAATTTCAGGAAAAACTAAGGATTTTCAAAACTCTTGCTAAGGAATTCTCGAGGCACATTATAGAATCAATATGATTTTCTGGCTATTTTGTGGGTACTTACTTTACAATCAAGTACATTTTTTGATAGTTTTAAGTTAGGCTGTTTTCCTATATCGTTTAACCTCGAAAAAAAGCAAATATACAGCACTTTTTAACATAATTTTGTGCTAAATCTCGTCTAAATTCACAGCATATGTAATATATTCTACGCGACAAAGCATAGCGCAAACTATTCTGGCCTAATGATTAAGACCAATAATCCTAATAAGAATAATTATTTCGCATTCGTTAAGGCTAATCATTTTTGTTTTACTTAGCAAAAAGGATTACCTTTGTCTAATTAGATACGGTTTAATGCGCAGAGAAAATGACATAGTGTATTTTATAAAAATGTGCTTTGTAAATTCTGTATAGGCGATTCTCGAAAGCTTGTATTGTATCACAAAGTTTTGCTAAAAACTATAGTTGCTTTAGACGTTTCTCTGAAAAATTACGGAGTTTTTTTTGTTGAACAGATTAAATTTGGTTTTAAAGATGTGATACTCCTCAATAGTTTATTGAAGAATGCCAAATTTTAGTTATGCAATGTAAAACATATTCATTTAAAAATCAGATAATTTGGAGATATATACACTCGTAAAAATTTCACAGCTTGTCAACATTGACAAGTCTGGAACAAGTTGTTATCATCTTGTAAACAAGGTTGACGAGGCCAACAGACTCGCAACAAGTTGTTCCAACAAGTCCGATATCGTCTGCACGTAACAAGTTGTTAACAAATTGATGGCAACAAGCTCGTAGCAACTTGTTACGAACAGCCTGTATTAGTCTTGTTGGAACAACTTGTAGCAAGTCTGTTACCGTCATCAACCTTGTAACAAGATGATAACAACTTGTTCCAGACTTGTCACCACAACTGGGAACAAGAAGTGCGAAGCGGAATGTGTTGGGTGTTGAAAATCGTTTAATTAACCAGACTCGTATTTCTTGAACCCATTAATTTGCAATATTCCTTATTGCGCCCTGCAATGGCTTTTAACGCATACATATTAAAAGAATAAAATTGTGATTTTTGTTGGGCTGCATATAGGTTTTATAGCATATTTTATTAATAAGTTCCGAAGATATTCATTATAAACAATGTCAATGAAGCGCTTGCAAATCAATTTCTATAATTTGTTAATATGACCTGCGCGAAAGCAGTTTAATATTCGAGACAGACTGTATTTACTTTCTTAATTGAAATCAGCAATGAAATTTCAATTTATACTCAAGTCATTTCCATTCTTGTCAGACACTACAGCGCATCATTTTTTGTTTCTTTTTTGTCAGACTGAAAGGACAAACCTCCCCACGCTTGTGACGTCAAAGTTTACTTGTAATGCTCTGGAATAAGCCCATATATAATTGCATTATCTTAATTTTTGATGAATGACAATTGGATTGATATAAAACTTTGATATAGTAATGTTTATGATATGTAAGCATTTCTACTTGTTACAAGTCGTTCCAACAACTTGTTATCGTCCTGTAATTCCGGCACCAATTCGTTAACAAGTTGTGAGTGACAACCTTGTAGAAACTTGATAAAATAGCAGCATTGTTACAACCTGTTGACTTGCTTGCTACAAAGTACAAGCTTGTTGCCAACACATCTTGTTGACAAGTTGTGAGATTTTCACGTGCGTATCATCTTTGTTCCGAGCTAATTTCGTGCTGAGCAGTCTGGCTGCACGTCATGTTTTTGAACTGTGCATGCCCACTCCACAAGGAGTCCAAGTATACAGACCACACGGGTTGCATTTAGAATTAGATTGTTTTAATTTAGATCAATGATTCATCGATCTCCAAGAGCGCTAAATGCGAACGGCCTCAATAGCTTAGCAATCAGAACGTTGCTACGGTAAATCTCCGTTAGAAAATTTAGAAATTACTGTTCGACTTTAAACATACATATATACATAAAATCAGCTTACCTCTCTCTTAAAAGTTTTGCTTATCGTGCTAATACGATTGCTAGATGTAAATGCCCTTTCTTACATAACTGCTCAACTTACACACAGTTGTAACATTCGACACGAACAGTTAACTCGACCGTAATTCACTTTACAAACGACTAATTATTACAAATAGCCAATGGGAATCAGCGTCAAAATTAATTTATTATTTCATTTTTTGTTGATATGAATAAATTTGTAAAAGAATCTTCATATCGGCTCGACTAATGTTGAAGTTATGCGTCGAAATTTAAGTTAGCATTGACTGGATATGATAAAAGGTATTTTAGTTCAATAGCTGGTTTAATTTTTACGGCTGACTTGAAGTGTCTTTCGGAACAGCTGGCAGCCATTGCAACTGCTCCAATTTTTAAACCTTATTGCGTTCGAGTCTGTATGTATGTACATTACTTAAATTACATAATTAGATGATGTCGATTGCATCTATTCGGCCTTTTTCATCACTTGGTATATAGTCATAATACACTTTAACAAATATAGACATTGTTGGCATATTGACGCCTTTTCGCTTGCTCATAAGACCGCGCCATCTGCGTGGCCTCTCTATAGAGGTCTAGAAAGTCACTTATACTGATCCAGTTCTATTAGAAGGGAAAACTAAACTAACTTTATTTATACTGGATAGCTCTATCAGTTCTAAATTGTTCTTCCTAGAGGTCCAATAAGGATTATTTCTTATTAATCCAGTGTTACTACAGGAGGAAACCTAAACTAAACTAACTTTATTTATACTAGATAGCTCTATCAGTTCTAAACTGTTCTTCCTATAGGGGTCCAGTTAGGATGATCTCTTATTGATCCAGTGTTACTGCAGGAGGAAACCTAAACTAAACTAACTTTATTTATACTGGATAGCTCTATCAGTTCTAAACTGTTCTTCCTATAGGGGTCCAGTAAGGATGATCTCTTATTGATCCAGTGTTACTACAGGAGGAAACCTAAACTAAAGTAACTTTATTTATACTGGAAAGCTCTATCAGTTCTAAACTGTTCTTCCTATAGGGGTCCAGTAAGGATGATCTCTTATTGATCCAGTGTTACTACAGGAGGAAACCTAAACTAAACTAACTTTATTTATACTGGATAGCTCTATCAGTTCTAAACTGTTCTTGCTAGAGGTCCAGTAAGGATCATCTCTTATTGATCCAGTGTTACTACAGGAGGAAACCTAAACTAAACTAACTTTATTTATACTGGAAAGCTCTATCAGTTCTAAACTGTTCTTCCTATAGGGGTCCAGTAAGGATGATCTCTTATTGATCCAGTGTTACTACAGGAGGAAACCTAAACTAAACTAACTTTATTTATACTGGATAGCTATCAGAGTATCCCTTATTCATTTAATTTTATGACAAACTTGAGCAACTTTTTTCTGTATGATATTATAGATAGCTCTATGATGATTCACGATTTCACGTGACGAAACTATACAATTGCACGGAAGATGTTCTTGGATTGTAAGGTATCGAATTTTTAAAGTTGTTAATAGTCTGTAGCTCTGACTATCTCAATACTGAATTTACTGCAAATGTAATCGGTTCTCGCTTTTGCCATTACTCTCAAAGCCAGGCTGGGAAGTCTGACATATATATCAGATTGCTTTAAGGTAGCTCACATTCAAAAAAATGTGCTACCTCTGCATGATCTAACCATGCTTAACTCAGCAGTGTGTTCTGTACAACATCAGATCACTTTAAGGCAGCTCACAATGACATTCAAGTACATGTACTACCTCTGCATGATCTAAGCATTCTTAACTCAGCAGTGAGTTCGGCACAACATCAGATCACTTTAAGGTAGCTCACATTCAAGAACATGTACCTCTGTATGATCTAACCATGCTTAACTCAGCTGTGAGTTATGTACAACATCATCATTTTAAGGTAGCCCACATTCAAGAACATGTACTACCTCTGCATGATCTAAGCATGCTTTACTCAGCAGTGAGTTCTGTACAACATCAGATCAATTTAAGGCAACTGCAGAATAATTTTAGTGAAAGCACAAAGACGTAATCGCAGAACTAGCGGAAAAGTGAAATTCGTATGCATTTTAATCGAAGTTAAAAATTAGCACTGAACAATGGTAAATATATCATATATAACTACGTGTTGTTGAAACATCGCACAGTCACTGAACGTATTGGAGACGACTATTGTTAAACCGTCTGGGAAGAACAGTTTAAACAAAACAACATGCATTGGCTAGGTTCAATTTTCGTTTGATGTTTTGGCTGACAGCAACATAAATGGTGCTAAAAACATATGTATAATATACTTGACAAGAATCACCTATACAAATGCGACTCAAATACACCAATAATGGCTCTATTAGACCATCTATATTTCTACCCACAAAATTGCAAATGTCCTTCAAGAATGATCTATGTCAATGAAACAGCACGATCTATATTGCGTTAAAAAAACGGAGTTACCTTAATGACTTTCGTGTTCTTCCAAAACGAGTGTATTCTTGACGCTAACAGCTCTGCAAGCTGACTAACCTTCCATAGACTCGTTCAGTAGGATATCTTGATAAATCTTTACAATGCAGCAATCCTGTGCGTCTTTATTTCATGCAACAGAGAATCACACGCTGCAGTCAGAATACTGTGCAACTGCTGATGCCTATGGCTTCAGTGTAATTAAATTAACAGACCACTCGCAATGAACAAACCATTTTAATCAACTCGCAATTTTAGAAAAATTAGGCCATTGTTTTCACAAAAATAGACTTCTGCTTTCAAATACGGTACTCCGGAGTGTTTTCAAAAGATTTGAATCATTGTTAATGAATTTTGCTGCATTTAAAAAAAACATACTTTATTTAGAACTCATAATTGACGCGCAAAAAATCGCTAGTGTTCAACACACGTAATTCATATTACGTCCAACGATGATTGACAGATGAATGAAGATGAATGCAATAGCATTTGTAGAATTTTACTAATCTTTCACAGCATTGTGCGCTGTTATCTGCAATCATTAAAACAATGTTAAGTCTATTACTTAATGTATAATGCTGCTGCGAACTGCATAAAAGACTGGGGTGTTTATAGTCTGAATTCTGCAAGGGGGATCATTAAGACTAAAGCATGAATTCGCATCCTATCTATAATCCACAATGGATAAAAGGCCAATTCTTGTCACTGTTTTTGGTCATCAAAAACTGTCCTTCTTATAGAGGTCCAGTAAGGGTCATTTCGTATTGTTTCTGCTTGTCACGATAAGAAGAATTAACTATAAACCTTTATTTACACTGGATAGCTCTATCAGTTCTAAACTGTTCTTCCTAGAGGTCCAGTAAGGGTCATCTCTTATTGATCCAGTGTTACTACATGAGGAAACCTAAACTAAACTAACTTTATTTACACTGGATAGCTCTATCAGTTCTACACTGTTCTTCCTAGAGGTCTAATAAAGATCATCTCTTATTGTTCCAGTGTTACTACTGGAGGAAACCTAAACTAAACTAACTTTATTTATACTGGATAGCTCTGTCAATAGTCTAAGCTGTTCTCCCTAGAGGTCCAATAAGGATCATCTCTTATTGATCCAGTGTTACTACAGGAGGAAATCTAAACTAAACTAACTTTATTTATACTGGATAGCTCTATCAGTTCTAAATTTTAATATATATCGAGGCATGTAAACCAGATGTAGACGTTAAAGAAAATTAAAATCATCAACTATGATCATAACGCAAGTAATTAGATAATATTCTTGCCATTTTTTAGTGCTAATTTTTAGCATGGAAGATTAAGATATCATCTATGAGCCTTTGTGCTTATAGACATTCCACTAAGGTGATTATAGACTTCCAGATAGATACCCGGGGCGCACGCAGAGGTCTTATAGAGTCAGGCGCGTTTTAAGGCATGGCGGATGGAAGCGACGAGGCAGCCTGAGCGCAGGCTACAACTTCAGCAACACAGGAAACCCCTGCTCCAGGGTGTCGAATAGAATACTTAAATTCATATATTAAATGAAATATGTGAAGAAAAATTAACCCAATGATTAAATTAGTTTTATACATGTATGCAAATTCGCGGAAGGCAATAATAATTAAGTAGTTTTCTGACAAACCGAAATGAAATACTAGCTAACACCAATAATTATGTGTTTTCAGTAAAAATGTGTGAAAAGTTACATTTCCCTGGTAATTTTTTGGACAAAACTCCAACTGTGAATTTGAAAGGAAATCACAGAGCAGGTGGTTCATATATGTGATCAACTTTAAACGCAATTTTGGGTTCCGAATTTCTGACTTATACAACTGTTTTTGCTGAGTAAAAGGTTTGAAGTATACATAAACCGGCCCTTTTCAATGCAATTAAATAGACTTGTGAAAAGTTTGTGTGTATAAAATCAGTTGGAAGTCTTTAAACAAACAAATTATATAAATCCATGCAGACATGACCCCCAGAAACGCTTACCTATAAAATAGACTTTATATATATGCAATTATATACTCAAAACGGGGCAAAATACAAGCTCGCTATATGCAAATCACTGTCTCGCAACAGCAGAAATGTGTCCTCATCGAACCGGAAGTCGGTTAAGTGCAGTTCTCCTTCTCCTTAAGTAGACAAATTCTCTATATCACAAGTTATACTTAAACTCTCAAATATCCAACTACAGCTGTCCTTATAATGGTATACGGGTTTTGCCATTCCCACATACGAAGCTGTGGGGGTCTGTTGGCCGAATCAATCGCACATGCGTTAACCATTGTGACCCCTAGGTGTCACCGTGCATATAGCGTATTTTCTATATAATCTGCACATCTCACAGTTTGCCATTTTATATTAAAGCTGAGGCCCACATTCAAACAATTATGGGGGTAAATATTATTACTTGTAAACATAACGGATCCAACTGGGTCAGAAATTTCTAGAAGTTCAAGTGTTAAGAGAAAATACTTTTACGTATATATATTCGTCATAAGTAAACATATTGAGTTTTCGTTAATACGTTATCCTTGCAAAGATCCAAGGAGTCTTGTTCTTAAAAGCTAGTCATGCCAAATTTTGGACAAGGAAAATCTGTTCGTGTGTATGGCCGCCAATGAAAACTTGGTACAAGAAATACTCCTATGGTTTTGGCAAACAAAATTCGGCTTTGATTTGAAATACCTGCATGCAGCGCAATTGTTTAAATGATCTTTTGCAAATAAAAATCGCATCAATGGGTCATTGGATTAGGCCTGTCCACGTTAATTTGAATTAATAATGATTATTAACCATTTTTCTGTAATTTGACCTGATTCGGTTATCTCGATGCGGAGTCTTCGAGATAGCGTCGTTTCACTGCATATATAGCATTTCAATATCTAATAGTGTTTTAAATATCTAACATATAGACAAAGTGTGAAATGTTTGAGTATTAGAACGCGCTAAAATGTATGCATTGTAAGCTACGATGATTAAAAGTACTTGCTGAATTTAAGCATGAATATTTTCTTCGTAGACGAATTGGGTTAGCCCTCCCCCCCCCATACAATGTAGGTTATACATTAGCAAAGGTTATCCAAATGTCAACACTGAGAGGGGGGGGGGGAGCCAAGGTTTTGTTTTGATTAATAAGCATCAGTTTCGTAATTTGCCGAAATTATTTTATTTCGAGAATTATCATTTGTAGTCAGTGTATTTTAACAATTTGGAATTGGGTTTGCCTCTTTAGAGTTTAGGGTGACGCTATTGTCAAAGCAAGCGTCCTTGACCTTTGCCATCGTGGGTTTGCATGATAATCGCCCTGGGCTCAATACATTATAGAAGATGAATGTCGTTTCTGATTATCAGCAAAAACCACAATTATACGACGCGCGTTATATCATTTTCTGGTGTTAATGATTTCAGTGTTTGAGACTGATAAAAGCTAACGTGAAATGAGCCGTTTGCGGACATTAAAACCTTATCGTTTTATTTTGACTCTGTTTATAACAATTATCGATATTGGACTATATATAGAGCCTTGAATTTCCATTAAAAATATTAGAAAAACTATTAAAATTTGGCATTAAAAAGTTTTATGGGAGTAAATTTTTTTTCGCTTATAATTTCAGACCATCAAGGAAGTATGATTCAATATCCGATTCGTCAGCTCGACTTCGCTGAATATCACGAGTTCAACGCAATGTTAGGTTTATTCCTGAATATATTGCGCGCATTGAGTTCTACGTTTTGTAACTTGCGAAGAATACAATTGTGCGCTTGACTACATGCAAGTTGGAAAAGTCTTGGTATATGACCGCGCGCATCCACAATTGACTAAGACACATTCCTTATAGTATTTCGAAAATTACTTGCTTGAAAATTCATTCGCTTTCGCGTATATTATGTCCTATACGGCAAAACTTTGCGAAAGTTTAGCCACGCTGCAGCTGACAGACGAAGGGGACGTCGAAATTTGTCCCTGTTTTTTTTTAAATTTTATCATATGCAACGCCGCAAATTATGCTTTGGGAAAGCCTTTAAACGATCCGCGGATTTTACATCTGCAAAATGACATTTAAATGCTATTTCACTGATTCTAATAATGATGTGTTTTACAAAATTTTTCATTTATATGCAAACTTAGATCAATTAACGATAAGTGCGCTGCATTTAGATCATTTTCACTTTAACACCTGACGCCAAAAATGTAGAAAACTATATTGTGCAACTCTACTGAGGTTCCTCAATTTCGCTACTTTAAAACAAATACACGAGGCACCCTTGATAGACTTTAATAAAGGCTTGCAAATTCACCAAGCGACGCGAGAATTCGGTGCAAATCATTTAAACTCGACACCCGCAGTGCGTATAAAATCTATATTTCCTAAAAATACTGTTTCTCCCAATAAACTGCAGTTATTTATGTATCTAAAGCTATTTTGAACGGAGTAAACTGATTTAAATGCACTTACTTTTATACGTCGCCGAGATTAAGTCCACAGAATTTGCTTGATTGAGCCTCCACTCGCTTGTACGAGACAATGAATTATATTCGGCCTTTGAGGTGATTATAGCGTTTTATGACAGCCACAATTAACTGTTAGTATCTACTATTTATTATCAATTGAGTGTCACACAATGATTAATGGCTTTACTCTCTGTTGTATGAAACGGCTAAACAAGCTACAAGCTCCAACTTGTAACTCTATTACACAAAAGCCATGCTTGCAAACACTGATAAGCCTTTACACTATTTTGACACGAAAAAAATCCCCATCTTCATTAAATTTAAGTCAATTAAGCCTCCGTGGTTGACCAAATGTTGAATTGAACTTTATGCCTGTGTTAATAATTTATTACCCTAACAGCGAGCACATAGGCTGTAAAGTTAAGAGCTTTTAACGAGACAATAACGGTCTGTTTAGCTAAATGACATCTAGGGGCCTTTGTAGCAAAACAGTGCAAGCACAGCATTCTCTAATTAACCGGTTTCTTTGACTATATGCTTCGCGGCTTCAGTTGATTAAACGAGCACAGCGCCGCCTCAAAACTCCACAAACGTTAAGAAAGAAAAGCTTAATATGTTAGCCAAACAAGCAAAGAAAAGTGGATTAAAATACCAAAGATTAACAATGCTTAGACTTGGCTAACAGTTGATAACATCCAATGTTAGTTGTTTTGCGTTGAGCTCGGAATTTGCGGTGTTTGTGGATGTTTGAGCCGCTTCTAACAAGACTCTCTGTGTATCGTCATAAGTAGGCAGCATACTGCGCGATTTAAAATTGATTGTATTGTATTTTAGTTGTTTATGTGCAAACACTGGGATTTGGCAAGACACAGTATACTTGCACAGCACATCAGTTCAGAACTCAGCGGGATTATGCTGGCTAGTTCCCAGTCCTATTCTCTTGCTCGCCTTGAGTCATGCGCGTTCAAACGCATTCTCGTCCCCAGAGACATTTTCACTCGGTCACACGTTGAAAATTAGACTCTGTGTTCCCAGAAGTTGAGCAGTTTCGGCTAGGCAAAATTATTCTATCAAAATATGTCAACACAAATACTTCGTTTCTTCGCGTAATACTTCACTGTGAAAATTGTTACGGGTGCTATAAAGCGTCCAAATTCATGAGCATGCGCTTTAGAACTAACTACTGCAAGTTATCTTGCCCTTCCGGTTCCGTGTATCCCAGGGCCTATGAAGGTCGCGCGCCGCCTGGGAACGAGAATGTTACCTTTATAAGCTAGCTGGTTCAAATTTGACGAGAGTTCATCGATGTGGCACAGAGTTAATTCATAGTTAATTTTTTTTAAGTTTCTATACAGAATTTTAGTATTCCTTATGTGTTTTATGGGAGTTCAACTCTCCAGATAGTCCGGTTCGATAATTGTTCAAAACATAGACAAAATAAAAAGATAAGCATCTTAATCCCCGCAAAGCTCATTTCAAGTCGCTTTTTATCGTTCTAACTTTCCTAAAGGCTTTAGAAAGTCTCTCAATTATTTAGCTCACAGAGATTATGGACTTTTCAATAATTATGCTTGATCAGAGATGAGTGATAAGGTGGCTGCTAGAGGGGCCCTTAAAAAGCTTTCGCCTTGATCAGATTGAGCTGCGTCCTTCGTAATTCAGCTTAGCTCTCAGCTGCAAGTAAGGATGATTAAATAAACTTTTAATAAATTTTTGAACGGATAAAAACAGCTAAGTACTACAAACAAAACGTTCACATCTGAAAACAATCTATACAAACTACCATATACGACCTTTAAACCTTGTCCCAATTTAATACTATATATATATATTTACTCTTAAGTTTATTGTTAAAATAGAAAATGTTTTACTGTGCACAATATAACTTTTCCAGACATGTATTGTCAACTACGGATAATCACAGTTAATCAATAGATTACATATACATAATCATAATAGATCTATATAATCAAAGTTTAATCAAAATATTCCAGAGGGTAATCTTCGTCGAGGTTAACCAACATTTTCTCCAGTTTTATCCTTCCCCCTCCGACCTCGTAGTCTTGATGAACGCGCAAATGAACATAACATACTCCAGCGTCAACCTTCAAGAAGAAATGCTTGAAATTAGACTAAACTAACTTAATTATTTATACTGGATAACTCTATCAGTTCTAAACTGTTCTTCCTGGAGGTCCAGTAGGGATCATCTCTTATTGATCCACTAGTGTTACTACAAGAGGAACCTAAACTAAACTAACTTTATTTATACTGGATAGCTCTATCAGTTCCAAACTGTTCTTCCTAGAGGTCCAGTATTGTTTCAGTATAAACGTGGATTCTTGTTACCTTGACAAAGTAATTTAATTGTGCCATGTTCAAGTTGGGTTTTATATTCGACTCTACGAATCTAAACTAAACTAACTTTATTTATACTGGATAGCTCTATCAGTTCCAAACTGTTCTTCCTAGAGGTCCAGTAAGGATCATCTCTTATTGATCCAGTGTTACTACAGGAGGAAACCTAAACTAAACTAACCTTATTTATACTGGATAGCTCTATCAGTTCTAAACTGTTCTTGCCTGCAGATATCCAGTATTGTTTCAGTATAAACGTGGATTCTTGTTACCTTGACAAAGTAATTTGTGCCATGTTCAAGTTGGGTTTTATATTCGACCGCTACGAATCTTGGGAATGGAACTTTACATTTTCTCGCTTTTCCTGCAGTGAATTCAGCAACTGGCCTCACCTAAAGTAAATTCGTCGATAAATTACAGACAAAGTACATATTATTAATGAATTACAGAAAAATTTCCCAGTATATTTTATTCGAAATAGCTCGAAGGGAAAACGATAGCAGATATTTATTTCAAAGTGGTGTCTTTTGTGTCTTTAATATCTTCAGGAAATTGAGAATGAAAACAAGTCATTAAATACAGCAGGGCCCAGCAGATTGCTAGTTCTAGGCTCTTTGCTAACGGTCAGATACATGCCTGCGTTTGATAGACAATTATTTACATGTTTTTGCCATTTGGCTATATAATTACATAATAGTCCAATTACGTATCCGTTTCAATTAATAAAATTCTTTATATATCTGAAGTTAACACGTGTCTTTGACTATATTTTTAGACCTTGAAGCAATTATTGGAGCTAATAATTCATGACTAATTACCAATATACGCAATACAAATTGGCTTTGTCGTAGTGTTGTACCATTTATCTTGGTAAACGGGAATATTAACTTTCTTGTTACTTGATGTTTGTGATGTTACTCTGAGTGTATATCCACACCGGGCGAGCTTGATTATCGTTTGAGAAGTTGTATTATAGATTCAACAGCTTTTATCAATTTATCAGTGACTGAAAGTACAATTAATCCTGAAATGCACTTGAGAAACTTGACTATAACGTTGGTTTTCGACACACCCAATATTTTCCAAGACTGTTATTAATGTCAATGGGAATTAAATTTAGTATTTCATTCTTTGCGCAAAAAAATATAGTCCCCGTAAACCGCATAATAGTATTCTTGAATAGATCATTATCATATTTTTCATTTCATAAATTGATTGTTACCGAGAAGTATAATTTAATGTATAGATTATTATCATGACTTATTTGCTACTAAATTTTAAATATGGATGGTAGATGGTTTTTCGGCGTGGATGGAATTTTCTAACACAAAGTTATGTGTAAATTTTAGAGCTAGCCAATTCCGCTAGGCCTAAAATGTACATATAAATTTGTGTTCAAAATTCTATCAACAAAAACCCCATTTTTTCTTCCCCAAAACTCTCGAAGTGAAATCATATTATATTAATAAAATAGTAATCTATAAGGCTTAAAGTAACTTAAGTATGGTTTTTCCTAACCGATTTCTTGTAAATATATACAGTTTGTTTGTTTTATTTGTAAAAGAAAACTCGTTTATACTCTATTGCATTTCAAGCCTTAGATTAACAAAATAAAGGTTTCAATGAGTGTTCCAACTATGTTTTTACTCAAATAAAATACAAGATACATCTTTTTAAAACTTTAAATTAAACTTATTTCTTTACCTTGTTGCAGATTCGTTGAATATCTATATCGCTTGGACGATTTGAGTCAATCCACCACGGGCCAACCACCATGTTTCTAGATTATAAATATTTCAATTCAACGATCAAATAGTCTTCACTCTGCTCAGAGAAGTGCTGGCCAGGTAATGATGAAGATTGGATGAGTTCTTGTCTCATTTTATTCAACACTTAGTGCTGTATTGCGATATTGTTTTGATAATCGCAGCCATTCAGCTGTATTCATTTCATTCTCTGTCAGGAAGGAAAGAAGACAATATGTGAGAATTTTCTTGCTTTACAATTCAATACTGAGCCAGCGTTAGTCATGCAAGCACGATATAGGCAGCTATCACTAAAGATCGAACCTCCGCGATAATAAATGTATACTAATTTACACTACATATTTTCATATACAAAATCCTTCACCAAACTCCCACTGTTCTCCATGCCATCCAGTCATGATCCAGTGATTAGAATGTTCCATTGTCTTTTCATTGTTTTGAAAATCTCACTGTTCTCCATGTCATCCAGTCATGATCCAGTGATTAGAATGTTCCATTGTCTTTTCATTGTTTTGAAAATCTCACTGTTCTCCATGCCATCCAGTCATGATCCAGTGATCAGAATGTTCCATTGTCTTTTCATTGTTTTGAAAATCTCACTGTTCTCCATGCCATCCAGTCATGATCCAGTGATCAGAATGTTCCATTGTCTTTCCATTGTTTTGAAAATCTCACTGTTCTCCATGTCATCCAGTCATGATCCAGTGATCAGAATGTTCCATTGTCTTTTCATTGTTTTGAAAATCTCACTGTTCTCCATGTCATCCAGTCATGATCCAGTGATCAGAATGTTCCATTGTCTTTTCATTGTTTTGAAAATCTCATTGTTCTCCATGCCAACCAGTCATGATCCAGTGATCAGAATGTTCCATTGACTTTTCATTGTTTTGAAAATCTCACTGTTCTTCATGTCATCCAGTCATGATCCAGTGATCAGAATGTTCCATTGTGTTTTCATTGTTTTGAAAATCTCACTGTTCTCCATGTCATCCAGTCATGATCCAGTGATCAGAATGTTCCATTGTCTTGCAAAACATCGACTTTTTGAATCGATTATATTTCTAGCCAATCAGCGTTCATAAAATTCAGCCAATGGCAAAGCTACAAAACTGATCGAAGCACGTACGCGTTGGTCCGACTTTGGAATGTAGTTTGGTCTATTTTGGTAGATTTTAGACTCCTTTTAAACGATGTTTGGCCTTTGAATATATAATCAAAAAGATTATATTTATAAACTCCCCGCAGCAGGGGTCAAAATATAAGCTATTAATATTTTATAGAATCAACGATTACTTGGCTTAGGTAACTTACCAATACATCTCTTCAATAAAATGTTTATAAATTTTAAGCAACAATTTTAGCCATTTGGTTTTGCAAATTGAAAATTTTTGAATTTGAAAATTTTTTATGGCATATTTAATTCATTGAATGTTTATTATTATATCTCAAGCTGGCGTGAAAAATTGACATAATTTAAATTCCTGAATGCATATTTTGAATTACATTTCAATTCAACTAACATGTTAAATTCACACCAGTAAACACCCCCCGTGCTTTCACATAACAGACTATACAAATACTCTTACTTTGCTTAAAATCACGGGGGAGGAGAATACAACTAAACTGCTCAAAAAATTCCGTTCATACTTGGCATTGTTTTATACCACTATTCAATCACTCCCCCCTGTTTCAGTGTAGTAAGTTTAGAAAATACCATTGCTTTTGCATGTAATCAGGGGGGAGCGAAATACAACAAATTTCGGGAAAAATTTCCATGCCGAATTATCGGCAGGAAACGGCAGCACCTCGGGCGAAGATCGGAAGTACACAATCTGTTTGATGTTTCTGTGGTCAATGGCTCAAAGGAGCAATGGAGCTTAAAAAACGACTCTAACTTTGACAAGTCGAGTTTAAACGCTTTTTGAAAGCTTTCAGGAGCTTTCCCGCTTCTCAGAAAGTAGGGGCAGTGCTTGTAATATTGTATTCAATTTCGAGCTCAATTTGCTTGAGTGATTATAAAATTGTCAAGGTATGTGGTAGACATTACATTTACACAAAGAGATTTCAAAACACATATTATACAGACATCATTTTGTGTAATTTATACCTAACATTTCTGCCTTGTTACCTATTTATTAACCGAATCTGCCGCGATAAACGTGTGAAATCACGTTGCAAATTATCCATTTAAATTTTATATAATTCATTGCTTTTAGCAAATTCTGGCCAAAACAACATGAGCTTTCATTACGATTTTACTGAAGAAGAGATCGGAGCTGGAGCAGATGTTACACTAAGGATTAAGTCAAAATCCGGTAAGATTTTGGTGTATTTTGCTTCAAACTCAATTTCAAACTGAGGTATAGTGTTATGCTTGCGATTTAAATAGCCCTCGATTGAAATATGCATATGTTGTCGAAAGTCCGATATTTTGAGTATTTTGTTTGGAGAAATTCAATATAGACGAATGAAAAGGGGGTTTTAGAGGATACTACATTTATTTATTTCCGTTTAGCATAATTTTCGAATGTTTTGACCTCTTGGTGTTATATTATATGGCTGCACAACAGCGCTTCTAAAATTTCAATTGTCGAACCTGATACTTGCAGTGCGCGCTTTGTCTATTTTGCCAGTGTTGTTTTACTATGTTTAGTTATGTAAATACACTTATTCTTTAACATTTGTGAGCTTTTTATATAATTCTACATTATTCGTTAATGCTTCTCGTCAACAGTTTATATATTTTTATAGTTTTTTGTACATTTGAAATAATAGCTTAATTTCGCGTGACAATATTAATCTCATTTGCTACAAAATTGTGTTGATTTACTTGCACTCAGCATGTTGCCAAAACAATTCAAATATTATAAACGCGCAAATGGTTCGCTTTATTTAAAGATTTTAAGCTATTTTACAGCACAGAAAGTAACGAATCCTTTCAGTTTATAAATTTTTGGGTGAGGTTTTTGCAAGGAATGTTGTTTGTTATTTATCTGATGTGCAAAGCGCCTTGCTGTGCCTTTCTTTATACGCATTCTGCTTTGTGAATTTCAAATTCTAAGTCATTATAGTCCTATATTTTTGTGCAACTAGCTTTATTTACATTGTATTTCGTGTTTGCATATCAGCGTTCTCAGATTTTGACGCTTTTTACCCCATAATGTTTACCTAAGTAAGCTAAGTTCTCAAATTGTATTTGTTCAATGACATCCCATAAATGCTTAGTCATGCTTTGCCTTTAAAACCATTGGCATCTGAGCCTTTGTATCGGTTTAAACCCTCAAAACCACAAAACATTGCGCGCAACAGTTCATTTAATACTCTAACGTAATTTCATTCGCATTTCCTTTAATATTGAATGTATCAATTAACAATTTAATTTGTAAGCTAATAATCACCCGAGGGAATTCAATATTGCACGAGAAAGTATATGTCAATGAAATATAGGCCGTGTTTATATCCTGTCATAATATCATATGAATTAAATTTAAGTTGAAATATAAAAAAATCTAGATATAAATTGTACACTATGCAACATTTAATAGACACAATAATAGCGCACATTCCAGCCAATATTTGATAGCTTTCAGAAGTGTCTCCAACTGGGCTAGAATATCAGCCTCTTATCACAAAAGTTATTGAATGAATAAGTCGCTAGAGTCTGCCACACTGTCTCGGTAGAGTCTGTTCATTGAGGCAATTTAAAAGATCTACATTTGACAAGCTTCAAGATTTTCTTTGATATATTTTGCAAACAAGGAATTTAAATCAGTTGGACATCATACATAGCACCACAGGAGAAATTCGAGATATATTTTTAAAATCTGTGGCTTCATTTTGGATTTGTACAGTCGGTTACTGTAAACCAGCAGAGATTTTGAAACCTGTTCGATATAATGGATTCACATAAAGGTATCACAATATGTCATAAAGGTATCACATTATTGTAGGCATTTTCAGGTGTATCGTTTAAACAGTTAAGATATCGAATAAATATCTTATTGATTCACATGATATGTTATTTTGATGCGAATGAATGCATGTTTTGACTGTGTGTGACAATTGTGCCAATGATTTTATGTTCTTGACATATATGGGACACAATTTGTATAGGATTGAAATATCGAGAATGAGCCATTTCTCGTACAGTACATAGTTATATAGTATTTTACTTATAATGATGATATAAGCTTTCATTAGGCACTTTATCAATTAATTCCTTGATTGCCAATGTTGGTTTATTAACCCATTAATGTGCAACACTTTTTGCTATTGGGTGAAATGATGGGGGTGTTAGACAAAGTAAAATAACAAGGTAGGACAGATTATTAAACCCATCGAGTGCCAGAACTCTCCCCTTGATGAGTAAAATTGTCTGTTGTTAGACAGAGTTAAAATGTTAAATAATAAAGCACAGTACATTCCTGTAGGAATTCAAATTTCCAAGTTTGGGTTCCTATAGGAATTTCTATAGGAATTTCTATAGGAATAGAAATCTTATAGGAATTACTATAGGAAATTGCATTCTAAAGGAATCCAAATTTAGGAATAGTCCAAAATTCCTTATAGGAATTACTATAGGAAATTGCATTCTAAAGGAATCCAAATTTAGGAATAGTCCAAAATTCCTTATAGGAATTACTATAGGAAATTGCATTCTAAAGGAATCCAAATTTAGGAATAGTCCAAAATTCCTTATAGGAATTACTATAGGAAATTGCATTCTAAAGGAATCCAAATTTAGGAATAGTCCAAAATTCCTTATAGGAATTACTATAGGAAATTGCATTCTAAAGGAATCCAAATTTAGGAATATAGTCCAAAATTCCTGATAGGAATTACTATAGGAATTGCATTCTAAAGGAATCCAATAGGAATTGTCCAAAATTTCTTGTAGGAATTTTTGTTCCCCAGGATGCAATAATGGTTACATTGGCTATTATTGTCTGGTGTATAGCAAAGTCAAAACAATTTATGTCTGAGAATTTCATTGTGAAATAATGTTCACGCCTGACCAGGAATTACTAGAAAATAACTATAGGAAAATACAGCTAAACCTTCCGTAAGTGGACACCCTCGGGACCACGTTATACAACAACTAGGATTTTGTGAAAAAAGTAGTGCCCGCAAGAATATGACACTCAGTGAAACACTGTATGACAATTGAATGCCTGTGGTCTCTCCTTGTCAAGTAAAATTGTCTGGCATTAGACAGAGTAAAATAATAAAGTAGGGTGCATCAGGGCACATTGCAACTTAATGGTTAATTACCATATTTTATATCTGTTCAGGTGAACAAGAAGGAATTCAAAAGAAGACCTTTACGAAATGGGTCAACACACAGTTCAGTAAGGTATGATCATATAACTCATTTTGCTGTAGTCTTGACATAGTATGATTTGAACACTTTCTCAATCTCAATTTTGCCTACAGGGTAGACATTCAGCCACTGATAGCCAGGAGACCATTCATGAGCACTCATTGAGCACTAGGCTTTCCCCTTGACATATAAAATCATCTGGTATTAGACAAAGTAAAATAATAAATGCATCTTTATGGGTTAAACAGAGACTCACAAGCTTTGTTATATTTCACAAACATTGTCAGTATGAGTGTATGACGATTAATTTCAAGCATCATGTTTTTTGAACACGTCCACGAAAATGGTTTGCCACGCCCACTGTATTATTTGGACTCTGGTGAGCTGGTCACATGATCATGTATAAATTGAATTTCTAGGCTCGTGCAAATGTCGAAGTGAAAGATATTTTCAAAGATCTCAGAGATGGCACCAGATTGATTACACTCTTGGAAATCCTTACTGGCAAAAAATTGGTAAGTTTTATAAATGATGTACTGGTCTCAGAATATTTTGGAATCAAGGGACCTTTCACCTTTTGACTAAAATTTAGATCTCAACAAGTCTAGACAAAAATTTCATCACAGCTTGGAAGAGCATCACAAAATTAGTAATTTTCCAAAGTTTTCTTGCGAAATCGGTTGTAAAATGCGGATAATATATAGCCTTGCGAATTTTGCCGTTTTTCAGTCATTTTGTATTACGCATGGGAAATATATACCTCCTTCGGAAAAAGGGTATGTATTTCCCGCGCGTAATGCAAAATGACTGAAAATTCCAAACTTCGCAAGGCTATATTATCCGCATTTTACAACATTTCGCAACGAAACTTTGGAATATTACTAATTGTGTGATGCTCTTTCAAGCTGTGATGAAATTTTTGTCTAGACTTGTTGAGATCTAAATTTTAGTCAAAAGGTGAAAGGTCCATTGCAGTAAACGATTTATAAACTACCAAATAACCTGAATTGAAAACTAGTGCAAATTAATTTACAATTTATTAAATTTGTTGTTACTTTCTCTTGTACAGAAACGCGAGAAAGGAAGGTTGCGAGTTCATCATTTAAACAATGTTGGTCATGTCTTGAATTTTCTCGAGACACAAAAGGTAATTGACAGTTAACTTAAGGCAAATTTTACAGTACCCATTTTCAATAATAATTCAACTACCATAGATGATTTAGTAAATGCCAAAATTTATACTAATGACAGTATTGGGAGGCATTTATTAGATATAAGAACTGTCCATTAGAGAGTGTCATTCTTTCAGCCAGTTTCACGCTTTTAAACAACGCTTTCAAGAAGTTTGTTGCAATCCTTTGCACTTGTAAAGTGAACAAAAGTCAAAATACTTCAACTTTCATAGCTTGAAAAATAAAATCCCAGAGTGATGTCCTCTTTATTTATTGTTCTTTGTTGATATGTTCTGTAGATTAAACTGGTGAACATTCGTAACGATGAGATCGTGAATGGCAATCCGAAGCTTACTCTTGGTTTACTCTGGAGTATCATTTCTCATTACCAGGTGCGGGGATATAAAATTTTGTTCTTTCTCTTTAGTTCATTTAATGCCAAATTCATTGACATGTTATCACTTTTATGGCCTTATGTAATTTAGTAAATGACAGTATCACCTTCCCTTTCGAGTCTCGTTTTCGTACTTGAGACATTTTCGAAAAAAATCTTGGGAGGTTTCCCTGGGAGGAGCCACATCTAATCGCACCTTTCTAGTGCGGGATATTCTACGCTTATATAGGATATAGTATGTTGTATATATGCAAAAAGCTAATTGAGCTGTACAACCTTGGAAATTTAACATGGGAATGAGCTAGAAGTACAGAACTGCACACATACTTTAAGTCTTCTTTGACAACGCTTACCTTAGGCTGGTCCGGTTAGCGAGACAGCCCGGGAAATGGAATGAATGTGTTTATATATGAGAAATTTCATCCCAGTACGCGAGATTTTCCACGTGAGAACCTCAGAAACCGGGTCATCTCGGTCGTGCATATAAACACAAAGTAATTTCTACTCTGAAACTGATAACGACGGTGCGAAGTTGTTTTGAATGAGGTACATTCTCTCTCGAGAACTGTGATTTGCTTTGACGAGGATATGAAAACAGGCTCTAAGGTTAGATCTTGAATTTTGTACGAAGCAAAAGAGAAAGAAATTGTTCTCTTGGTTTCCCTCAAGAATAACAGGAAGTGATATACCGCAATACTACTACGTCAGAGGCCAAATTAAGTGTCCAATTTATGTTTGAAACATCTCATATGGGAAAAATATAAATTCCAAGAAAGTCTCTGTTTGCCTGCGTCGATCAGTACCTTGATTCACACCGGGCATGCAAGCTGAAAAATTGCTCTACCGCATTGAGACGCCGTTACAACTGTGAGGTCTCGGTAAAAACACCTTGGCCGTTTCCAGAAAAAAAGTTGATGAAAGCGATAACCTGTTGACCTATAATATAAATGGGATTGTTGGAATTTCAGGCAAGTCTCCTGACATCTCCTGACGTAAACGAGAATTTGAAACTTGTATGTTAAAACAATTAACCTTTTAGTCATGTCAGAAATATTAGACATCAAAATTTATTGCAGTAGGTCATTTGTAGTGTATATAGGCAATGGAGCAAGCAATCACAGCATAAAACTTAATTCGAGATCTAGCTTTATCAATTCTAAACTGATTTTTCTGCGGTGGGCTAGTATCCCAAAGGTCGTAGGTTCGATTCCCACCGTGGTCAGGCATATTTTTCAAGCTTGCCCGGTGTGGATATACACTCAGAGTAACATCACAAGCATTAGTTCTAAACTGTTCTTCGTAGAGGTCCAGTTAGGATCATCTCTTATTGATCCAGTGTTACTACAGAAGGAAACCTAAACTAAACAATCCTTATTTATACTGGATAGCTCTATCAGTTCTAAACTGTTCTTGCTAGAGGTCCATGCAGTAAGGATCATCTCTTATTGATCCAGTGTTACTACAGGAGAAAACCTAGACTAAACTAACTTTATTTATACTGGATAGCTCTATCAGTTCTAAACTGGTCTCTCTAGAGGTCCAGTAAGGATCATCTCTTATTGATCCAGTGTTACTACAGGAAGAAACCTAAACTAAACTAACTTTATTTATACTGGATAGCTCTATCAGTTCTAAACTGTTCTTCCTAGAGGTCCAGTAAGGGTCATCTCTCATTGATCCAGTGTTACTACAGGAGAAAACCTAAACTAACTTTATTTATTCTGGATAGCTCTATCAGTTCTAAACTATTCTCTCTAGAGGTTAATAAAGGATTTACTGTATTGGTCCAGTGTTACTACAGGATGAAATCCTGGAGAGGAGCTATAGAGTCGAACTGGAACACAGATAAGGAATTTGAAATGTCATTTGAAACTCGCAAATTATTTACGGGTAGCGAAGACCCCCACAGCGCACATCGTTTGAGCGTATAGTCTGCACATTTTGACCACCAGACTTGCTTCGCGTCTGCTGTCGTCTCTCGCTTCTTCATTGTGTGAATAAACTTCTACGACATCAAAGAACATTAAAGTAGGTTTAACTTAGCCACGGCTTCGGCTAGTTTACTTGGCTTTCCTTTGGTTGTTGTTGTATTGATCTATAATCTGTACTATTGTTGACATATACGTGTATTTGGTATATAACGTTTTTGTGATGTAAACTCGTTCTCACAGATTGCTGTTGGCTCCTGTAACCATACAGTGTATATAACGTTTTAAACAGTTCGAATTTGGCGCTTAGAAGAACATTACTGTAGGGCAATATTGCTTTACTTGGGCCTAGCTTGATTTATTTGTTCTTATCTTGGTTTATTTATAGTAATCTATAGCATCACCAACGTTAGCAATTCTATTGATTGTATTGTATTTCAATGACAGTATAACGTTTGATCATTTATAATCCATTGTGAAACATTGTTAGTATTTATGAGCAGCATAGGACAGATACATTATAGATCCTGAATTTTGAACCCATTCTCTGTAAAATTTTGTAAAAGTCTCGCAAGCGAGAATCTACCCCAATCAAAACAAGGACTTGTGTTTTAATCTCCTGTCTGTTCAGTGTGAGTATACTAGATTTTGTTGAGATGGTACACCGTATGTTTTTAATACTACAGTAATCTTTTTGGCTCGTTCGAAACCGTTTAATGAAGGGTTAATATACCTAACAATATATATCTAAGCTAGGTTTGTTTGTGCTTCGCTATACGTATGTTGTTGTAAACTGTAATATTGTTGACAAGTTCACGATGGTATTTGATAGTTCAAACAATATATAACCTCTTATGCATGCTTTCATTCCTAATACTGGTAGATTTTGTAAGTCTGTAAACCATATATTAGGTATAGAAATTTGATGTTCATTGTCTGGGCAATTTAATAACAGGCTGTAGCATGAATTAATGAGGTATCATAATGAAACAATAAGCAAAGGACTTGTGTTTCAATGACCTATTCCGAGTATAATTCTTTCTTCAGATGATGCTATTCAATATTACGTTGGCGCAAAAAGAACACTAAGATATAAGTCTAATGTAACTTATGTTGGAACTAGTCTGGGAAATTTGCAAGCTAGCGGTAAAATATATCAAAATTAGCCTATACAAACACAGGCAATACTGTATATATATTTTGTGCAATGATGTACATCAAATATACACACGTCTGTTAGTATATCGGAGTCTATTAAATTGACCATGAGGTGTAAGATCGCTGTAGGTAAACAACTATCCCTACATTTCTCCTTTCTTGGTGTTGTATGTTTCGTACTGTCAGTATAGCGTTGACAGGCCAATCTATTGTATTGTCATTATATCACTTTCATAATGGAAACCATTGGCGGTATAAGCTTTCCCCGCGTGCATTTCAGTATTAACATACAAAAGGAAGACATTGATACTTTGAGCAAAAATGTCAAACCTCGGTCAAGTTGGCAGTCACCAATTATTACAGAGGATATTGCAAGCTCTAGATTACTAAAATAAAGGTTTGATGAATGTTCCAACTATATTTAACTTAAATAGAATCCATGATAGTATTGGGAAAGCATTAAGAACAGCTAACCAAGATCGCGTGACTGTCAACTCTCATGTACTGCAAGTCTTGAGAAGTTAGAATTTCTTCACCTCTACCGAGAGTGATAAATAATTAAACTACCAGAAATTCAACCGTAGGTTTTAATATGTTGTATTACGTATTTATTACTTACATAATAACGACGATCAATCAAATAGGAGATTACGTAAGATATTTCTAAGCAAACAAACATATATAAACGTCTTAGAATCACGTCTTTATATAGGCTCATGTTTCTTACATAATGTAAACAGCTACCTACAAAACAACGGTAACTTCGAAAAGGGACATTTCTAATACAGTTCTAGCTTTCGACTGGGCTTTACGTTTTGTTAAACCCGAAACAAACATACTGGAACACTGAACACACATGACATTTTACTTGTGGTTAGAACTCGACAAGACGACAACTGGCCTCTGTAGCTCAGTTGGGTAGAGCGCTCCACCGGAATCGTAGGGCCTCAGGTTCAATTCTTGCCAGGGACCTAAAGTTGCATTTTTCGCTTCCGTTCCTGTTAGATCTAACAAATGTATATAAATTTCTACTCGATAATTTCCACCTACAATAATTTCCAAATACTGGAACACTATTCAATGTCCGAAATAGCGGCCTGCCAATGATCAAACGCAGACTATATTGGAAAAATGGCACGATGGACTCACTTTAATTACTTTGTTTTTCTAGCTCCGAGACGTTCTTCGCGGGGTCGTTGGTGATTACGTTCACGACATGTCAAAGGTTGAGAAGACTCTCCTTGCCTGGTGTAAACAGTCGACCAGAGGGTACGCCGTTACTAACACTGCCATACACCAACTTTTGACGTTAGGAGAGGGGGCGTTACCTTTATAATTTTATAATGTCCGAGCTTAACAGCGAAGTATTTGGGTTTGAAAGTAGGTGCTATTGGCTTCATTTGGAAAAAAAGTTATTTTGGGTCTCTGAAGAAAAATGTAAAAGTCTTGATATAAAATCACTTTCTGACAGTGTCAAATACTGATTTGAGAATACTTGACAATTTAATTCAGTGGCAGTCACAGCAGAGCTTTAGAGATGCACGCAAGATACGTAACACTGTCTGATGACAATTTCCCACCAACAGCAGCTGCTAATAATCAAGATCTCTATTCTTACGTCACGTTCAGAGACTTCTATCTTTGCATCCTAGATCTTCTGAGAACTGTTGTTCATACAGTGTTTCTGTTTCGTCTAGATATGAAGGTGTGAACGTGACCAATTTGACAAGCAGTTGGAAGAATGGCTTGGCATTTAATGCTCTCATTCATCGACACAGGTATGGTTCCCAAACGGTTCAATAGCTCGTTCAAATAAGTCTATCAATATAACATGTCATTACATGAGGCGAGGTTTTGATGTATGAAGTCACTACATGATACAGTTATACCATGGATTATAAAATACATGGATAGGAAACTAGCTGACGTGACCTAATGTTTTCAATGGGATGATGGCGTTGAAACCTAGTTGCAAACCAAATTCTCAAAAATGGCATGTTTAGCAATAATACAGCTGAACATTTTAGTCAAAGAGCAAATAAATATAACTACGCCATTCTACGATGAAATCTCAAAGTATTCCCAGTCAATTTTAGCAAATATTTCAAGCACTAAACAGTGAAAAATGCATCGCAAATTTCGTTAAAATTGGCGACGCCAATTTCGTAGCTACAAATGTAAAAAAATACAAAACAAAGACGAAAAACATTTACCTTGAATACTTTGTCGTGGCTTAGGCATGTTTTTAAAACAATTAGACCAGTTTATGCTTCAATATTACTCTCTTAAAGCGGAAAATATAGCGAAACAATAAAAATGCTGAGAACTTTGGCAATACACGTGACGTCACAGATTGCAACTAGATTTAGACTGTGACGTGAGGAAGTTTCCTATCCAGTTATTTTACAATCCATGGTTATACTAATACATGTATGATAATTTCAGGCCAGATCTATTTGACTACAAGCCTTTGTTGAGAAACAGTTCACGAGGAAATCTTGAACATGCATTTAAAGTTGCCAACACTCATCTTGGTGTACCAATGCTCTTGGACCCTGAAGGTAAGACTAATATCAACTTACCAAATATCCAGTACGTCGTATCAAACGGGCCTTGTACCTCTCATGGAATATTGTTGTTGAAATAATTTTTGTTTTCTTTTGCAGATGTGGACCGTGATCAGCCAGACAAGAAATCCATCATGATGTATCTGACTACATTGTTTGACACCTTACCTCACAAAGAAATTATCTTGGAAGATTCCAGTGAACTGAGCAGTACCTCTACTGAGACAGTCCAGAGTTCGCGTGTGATTAAGGTCACACAGAACACCTATGAGGTATGACTCTTACTGGACCTCTAAGAAGAACATTTTAGAACTGATAGTGCTATCCAGTATAAATAACGTTAGTTTAGTTTAGGTTTCCTCCTGTAGTAACACTGGATCAATAAGAGAGGATTCTTGCTGGACCTTTAGGGAGAACAGTTTAGAACTGATAGAGCTATCCTGTATAAAGAAAGTTAGTTTTAAAGTTTGGGTTTCCTCCTGTAGTAACACTGGATCAATAAGAGATGATCCTTACTGGACCTCTAGGAAGAACAGTTTAGAACTGATAGAGCTATCCAGTATAAATAAAGTTAGTTTAGTTTAGGTTTCCTCCTGTAGTAACACTGGATCAATAAGAGATGATCCTTACTGGACCTCTAGGGAGAACAGTTTAGAACTGATAAAGCTATCCAGTATAAGTAAAGTTAGTTTAGGTTTCCTCCTGTAGTAACACTGGATCAATAAAAGGGGATCCTTACTGGACCTTTAGGGAGAACAGTTTAGAACTGATAGAGCTATCCAGTACAAATAAAGTTAGTTTAGTTTAGGTTTCCTCTTGTAGTAACACTGAATCAGTAAGGGATGATCCTTACTGGTCTCCTAAGAGAAAGTATTTGGATACAGTTAAATTGATACCAGCGATGGACCAACTGATGCATCGCTTCATCACTCTGTAGGCAGAAGCAGGAGAAGAGACGACATCATCCCAAGGTGAATGGGAAGATTACAACGACACATTGACTGAAGTTCTGTCGTGGTTAGAAAAAGCTGAAAAGCAACTGAAAGGCCAAGCTAAGATCTCCAATGATGTCGATGTAGTTAAAGACCAATTCCATGAACATGAGGTAACGATTACGATTAGAGTTTAGGGTTAGAGTTTAGGATTAGGGATTCGTTTAGCTGAAGAATAAGGTAAATGCCAAGCTAAGATTACTGTAAAGATCAGTTTCATAAAAATGAGGAAAGGATTGGGGTTAGGCGTTAAACGGCGGTCAAGCAAGGATAAGCGTTGTTGAGAGTTGGCTGTCACGCATTGCTACAGCGGACATTTCAAGCTCTAGATAAACAAAATAAAGGTTTGATAAGTGTTCCAACTATGTTTTAACTTCAGTAGAATACATGATAGTGTTGGGAAAGCATTAAGAACAGCTAACCAAGGCCGCATGCACTCTCATGATGAATAAGGGTTAAAAATATGGTCATGACAATATTTGACATTTTATATTTTTTGTTGTTTATATGGATTACTCATACTATATATTGATATTTCTTTGCCTAGTACTTCATGATAGATTTAACGAACCATCAGTCAAACATCGGGAGTGTTCTGGAGTTTGGCAATCAACTGATCAGCGAAGGTTTGGTTGGCGAGAAGGAAGAACATCAAATAAGAGAGCAAATGATTATGTTGAATGATCGTTGGGAAGCTTTGAGACTGGCGGCCATGGATAGACAGAGCAAGTAAGTAGTTGACAAAATGCGTCTTCCACATATGTGACCAAGGCTTTCTCGATCAATAAGAGATGATCCTTACTGGACCTCTAGGTGGAACAGTTTAGAACTGATAGAGCTAACCATTGTCTGTAGATCAGCTGTAGTGATTACGTCATTTTTTACAGACTTCATGAGCAACTGATGGATTTACAACAAAGACAAATTGACGAGCTTGCGTCATGGTTGACAGCCGCTGAAGCGAAGATTGAATCCAATGATCCTGTGGGCTCAGATTCTGAAACGATCAAACGTCAAATTGAGGAACACAAGGTAGCTATACAATTAAGGAAAGCAAGGTTTATAGATATGCGTGTTGCGATCGATACGTTGTTCAATGCGGGTCTCACTATTTGCGTAGTTACATTTGCTGGTACTTAGCGGGTTTTCACAGCAAATTTTGAACATTTTCTGTTTGTGTTGCAGTTGTTTCAAGATGATCTGGAAGCTCAACAACAGAAAGTGAACTCGCTTACTCACATGGTAGTGGTGGTTGATGATAATGCGAATGATAATGCGACGGCTGAACTAGAGGAGCAGTTGGGGATACTGGGAGAACGATGGTCTAGTGTTTGTAAATGGACAGAAGAAAGGTATTCCATATTTATACACTGTTTTATAATTGTGAAACTCAAGTTTTGTGTCTGGAATGTCAATGAGGCAGGAAGCTATCAAGGATGTTCTTGTATAGTATGAATTTCTGTGCCTTGGTTAGCTCATTGACAAATGTACAGATCAACATCACGCTAAGACAGACAGGCAGACAAACTACACACAGCTTGTCAACAAGATATGTTCGCATTGCTTGTTCCCAGTTGTTGACAAGTCTGGAACAAGTTGTTATCATCTTGTAACAAGGTTGATGAGGCCAACAGACTCGCAACAAAAGTTGTTCCAACAAGTCTGATATCGTCTGCACGTAACAAGTTGTTAACAAGTTGATGACAGCAAGCTCGTTGCAACTTGTTACGAACAGCCATACCATACCATACCACATACCGTACTGTACCAAATTTAACCAAGACGTTTATACCAAATTCTAGGTGGGAATTACTGCAAGTATTACAAGTGAGTTGGCAGCAATATTTGACCGAAGAAGGTCGTCTTAATGAATGGTTGACTTCAAAAGAAAAAGAAATTGAAGACATGCAAAGGATCGATGCCAGTGATATTGACAATGTCCACAGAGCTATTAAACAACTACAGGTATGTCAGGATTTTGATACAATTTACGGCTTGTAACGCCTAATTTTTACTGTAGCTAACATCGGGGAGTTCGCTAAGTAATTCTTACAAAATTTCTCAGAAACTTGAAATGGAGATGGCGCGTCAACAAAGCTCGTTTCAAGACTTCAATGATGCCGCTCAGAAAGTCGCAGAAAATGTTGATGAAGATTCTGTGTCTGTGAAACAAATCCAGGATCAAATGGAAGAATTTAATGAACGATGGAACGCTTTGACAACACAAGTCACACAACGCTTGTCTTTGGTATGACGCTTGTATTTCTTCAATTCAAATTGTTTGTGTGTTTGGTTGTTTCTTTCAAAACAAATGACATCATGTGTTTATGTTCACGCATTCTCTTTTTAACAAGCTCTCCTCTCTAATACGCCTCCTTCTTTAATAAACCCTACCGTCTTTTAAGTCCTCTCTCTATTAAGCATCCCCTTCTAATAATCTTCCTTCCTAATGAGCCTCCTCTCAGTTAAGTCCACCCTCTAATTAGCCTCCATTCTAATAAGCCCCCTTCCCTAATAAGCCCTCCTCTTTAAGAAGCTCCCCTATAATAAGCCCCCTTCTCTAATAAGCCCTCTTCTCTAATAAGCTCCCCTCTCTAATAAGCTCCCCTCTAATAAGCCCCCTTCCTTAGTACGCCCCTTCTCTAATAAGCCCCTTCTCTAATAAGCCCCCTCTCTAATACGCTTCCTCTCTAATAAGCTCCCCTCTTTAATACGCCCCCTCTCTAATAAGCCATCTTCTCTAATAAGACTCTTCTGTCTAATAAGCCTTCCTCTCTATTAATCCCTCCTCTCTTATAAACCTTCTTCTCTAATAAGCTGCCCTCTAATATGCTCTTTCTCTAATAAGGCCCCACTCTCTAATGATATTTGTTGTGTAGTTGAAAGGTCTTGATATCAAACTGACTCATCTGAAGAAGGAAGTTGATGAAACTGTTCAATGGATGAAAGATACTCAGACATTACTCAACTCTCCAATGGCTGAAGCAAGTACTGCCTCTTCTAAGGAAATCGGAGAAAAGAAAGAACTCATTCAGGTAAGAGTCTATCTATCTATCTGTCTGTTTGTCTGTTTGTTTGTTTGTTTGTTTGTTTGTTTGTTTGTTTGTTTGTTTGACTGTTTGTTTATTTGCCTGTCTATTTGTCAGATCTCCGTTTTCAAAAGCCAGAACTCCTTTCTCAAATGCCAAAACTCCCTTTTCAAATGCTAGAACGCTGTTTTCAAAAGCCAGAACTCCGTTTTCAAATGCCAAAACTCCTTTTTCAAATGGCAAAACTCTGTTTTCAAATACCAAAACTCCCTGTTTGAGCAAATTAGTGGACACTCAATTTTGACAATATGAAACATAACACAAAAAAATAATTTTCAATAACTATTACTACTAAGCAAATTTAATCTGTATATAAGCTCTCCTTGACGCTTTCTCCATAAGCTTATCGAATATACGAAATAATATAAGCCATGGGTGTACAGTATAGTCGAAGATTCACGGAATTCCAGAACCATGAGAATGTTAATCTCAGTAAAATTATGAACTTGAAAGTACCCTTGTGTTATTCTATTAGTCCCTGGACAGTGCCGTAAAGAAAAGAAAGACGAGCATCACAAAAGTGACGAGAAAAGCGGAAGAGATCATTGCTGAGACGAAGAGCGTGTCTTACCGCGCGACTTCTGTGGAACAAGTGCTCGCTGACTTCAATTCACGCTGGGAGAGATTGTGTACACTTCTTGAAGAACGTAAAACGAGATTAACCCAGGTCTCCCAAGATCAGAAAGTGAGTTATATCATCGAAATCATAACTACGTTGGAGATCATTATAATTGAAGCCGAGAAAGAACTGGATCGAATGGGAGAGATCCCGGATGATGAAACTAGGATTCAGGAACAGAAAAAGATCATTCAGGTAGACAGAGATTATAATTTCATTGTAGTTTTTCATGGGTGTAGATATATGTGTTCTTTCTGGTGATATTTTCCACAAAATAAAACAATGCAGTTAAATTAAACATTGTTAGAAAATAGATATCTACCTTACGTGGACTGTAGGTCACTATTTCTTTTTAAAACGTTTTCGAACTTTTAGAGTACATTATTTTGGCATATAAAACATATCAAACAATATATCTCCAGCCACTAGAGGTTATCAGTTGATCCATTTTTAACGGTTGTCTCATATTTAATCAGTTTTATTTCCACTTCAGTGGGTAGGTCAGTAAATCCGAGAGATTCTTTTCTAAATGTTAAGCTTTGTTTTATTGAACACCAGTCTTTGTTTCCTAACCAAGTTTCCCGAAGGTTGGCACACCAGTAAAAGAAATTGTTTCCATGTCTCCCGATACTGAACTATAATGTACTTTTTCCATGCAGGAAACGTAGTGTCTACTTCTACATTTTGCAAAATATAGTGTGTTTTTTATGAAACAACGTACAACACTAACAATTTCTTTTCGTTTCCAGCGACGAGAAAATGAGCTGTTGGCCAAACAGAGTGAACTTGATAACCTCACATCGAAATATTCTGAACTCGACACCAACGAGCGACCTGCTGATCTCGAACGAAAGATGACACGTTTCAAAGAGAAGTGGTCTAAAGTTCTGACATTGCTTACAAACAGAACAAAAACATTGAACAATGCCTTGGAGTCCGGGCCACCACGGCAGTATTTGGATACCATGGAAGGCTTGTTGAAACTGCTTAAAGACACTGAGGATAAATTGTCTGTTGAGTTTAAACTCACTGATACAGCTAAGCTTGAAGAACAATTAGCTGATGTTAGGGTAAGTTGCATTTAATTTATTTTGATCCAGTGTTACTACAGGAGGAAACCTAAACTAAACTTACTTTATTTATTTATACTGGATAGCTCTATCAGTTTTAAAGTTTTCTTCCTAGAGGTCCAATAAGGATCATCTCTTATTGATCCAGTGTTCCTACAGGAGGAAACCTAAACTAAACTAACTTTATTTATACTGGATAGCTCTATCAGTTCTAAACTGTTCTCCCGAGAGGTTCAGTAAGGATCATCTCATATTGATCCAGTGTTACTACAGGAGGAAACCTAAACTACAGTAAACTAACTTTATTAATACTGGATAGCTCTATCAGTTCTAAACTGTTCTTCCTAGAGGTTCAGTAAGGATCATCTCATATTGATCCAGTGTTACTACAGGAGGAAACCTAAACTACAGTAAACTAACTTTATTTATACTGGATAGCTCTATCAGTTCTAAACTGTTCTCCGTAGAGGTCCAGTAAAGATTATCTCTTATTGATCCAGTGTTACTACAGGAGGAAACCTAAACTAAACTAACTTCTTTATTTATACTGGATAACTCTATCAGTTCTAAACTGTTCTTCCAAGAGGTGCAGTTCTTGAAACTTATCTTATCTTTATTTTCCCTCACAGGAAATGGAATCAAACTTAAAATCGAACGAGAAAGTTCTGGACAATCTGAACAACAGCAGTGATAAAGTGACTAAATCTCTGAGTAAACCCAAGGCTGAACAACTGCGACGAAACCTGACCAGTCTAAATGATAAATGGAAAGAAATCATCTTGCTGATAGAGAAACGACAAAACCAGATCGCTAAAGGTATGTTACAGGCGACAGATGTGGTTAGCGTGCTGTCTCTTTTCTCTAAGCTTCTGTAGGTCGAGTGTAGTTCTTAGACTGCATGGTTTACACTATCAAAGGCTCTGTGATCACAGTAGGAATTTTGCATAGGTAAAGTGTATCCTTCAAAATTTGTAAGAAATCTTTGAGGGAACTTGCTTAACAAAATTTACCCATGCAAAATTCCTACTGTGATCTCAGAAACTTTAACAGTGTAAACCACTGGCCTTTATCTTAGGTTACTGCTGGAAAACATCGTAGGTATAGGTTGATTCTCCTCTGTTCTTTAATGGTTTTTCTTCCAGTTCTCAGGCTTTCCTTCCTCACTGAAAAGTACCTTTCCACCTTCGCTGTTTTGTAATCAAACATGGGTTGTATTGTAGCAGCCAGGGAATCTCTGAGAAGCCTTCCATTGGACGACTTGCGCTTTAGACTAAATTTTAATCTAAGTAAGAACAACGAAATCTATCACCACAGCTAGAAAGAGTGTCTTGGAATTAGTAATATTACAAAGTTTGGTTGCGAAATGTTGTAAAATACGGAAAGTATAGCCCTTCAAAGTTGGCAAATTTGTATACTTTTGTATTACGTGCGTGAATTGGTAACTAAATTAGTTACCAATTTCCGCACGTAATAGAAATGTATACAATTTTGCCAACTTCGCAGGGCTATATTTTCCGTATTTTACAGCATTTCGCATCCAAATTTTGCAGTTTTTCTAATTTTGATAACTTCTTTCCGAAAATATCCTTTGTTATTCCCAGATTAAAAATTTTTCTAAAGCGCAAGTCGTCCATTGCTCACGTCCTTGTAATCTAACACTGAGCTGCAAGCAAAACTGATAGTTAGATCCCCTTAACCTTGAGTGCACGCCTTGTAGGTATCAACCAAACGAGACAGTTCCAGAGTGAGATCGCGGGCCTGATGAAGTGGATAGCAGATGTTGAGAGTTTTATTCACGAACAAGTTGTAGACGGTGATCCAGAATCGTTGGAGGTCCAACTCGATCAATGCGAGGTACTGTAGGAGTTGAGCCCTGGGCAAACTAGGAAACATTGTTGCGGAAACATTGTTTCCTACCAATGTTTGGCCATGTTTCCCAGAGTGGGTAAACACACTAGGAAACATTAGTGAGAAACATAGCGAAACATCAAATGTTTCTGAATTCGCTAGGAAACATTTTTGCTTCTCGGGAAGCAAATTTTGTTTCCGCAACAATGTTTCCACGGGTGGGCAAACATCGAAACATTTGAGGAAACATCGAGAATCACAAATGTTTCCTAGTTTGCCCAGGGCTTTATTATTGGTGCTGGGACGGTTTAAATTGAGCCATCTTACATCTCACCCTAGACTTTTCGTGCAGACCTTTAGGAGGTGTTCTTTGGTCATATATATGAGCACTACATGAACGGCCTCTTTCAAGGCATTTAAAAAAAATTGCATGCATGTATATATATGACATTTGTTTCCCATTTCAAGGCGTTACAAGGTGACATTGGCAAGTTGCAACGTAAGATGGACTCCCTTCAAGAGACTGGTACCTACATCACGAACAAATCCGACGCCGAGTACGCGGCCAAAGTAAAGAAACAGTTGAGTGATCTCAAATCAAACTGGGCTACCGCCGTACAACAGTCCAACGAACAGAAAGAGAAACTCGCCAAGGCACTGAACGATGCAGAAAAACTGGACCAAGATATCAAGAGATTGGTGACGTGGATGAAACATGCGCGCGCAGGTGTCGAAGATGACGAGAGCACGTTACAACATGCTGACGTCACACAAGAAAGATTAGATCATTATAAGGTAAAGATTCATTCATTGAAAGTTTTCTCCAAATTCGTGTTTACATTCGCGTTAATTGGCTATTAGAACAAATTTATGATCATCTCACGACCCAGCATTTAAATTGTACATGTGAGTGAATTGAATAGCAACAGGCATACAGAGTCTGTGCTCCCAGATCGGACATTTCCCGATTAAATTACATTTTTCCCCATTGGTCTGATATATTGCTCTATGGACTACAGATGCAATCGGATTCTTGAAAAAATGGATTCCATTAGTGTGCGATTACTTTGCTAAGAATAATGCATAGTTGTCAAAGTTTAAAAAAAATTGTTTTTAACTGGAGTTTATTGCGTATACCATAAATATTGATTTGTTGACATGCATTACCCAATGGCCGGATGCCAGGAATAACAATAAAAGCGAAAAAAATCTTCGACCGAAATTAGAAATTTTCTGATCAAATCTTATTTTGGTTGGGTATTTTGTCTGGACAATCTTTGAACGTTATTTTAGACTCTGGGCATATACATTCATTAGGTGATTATAAGTTTATAAGAGAGCTAAAACCAGCGATGTCTTAGTTAACACAGATTTGCGAACTTGCCCGTTGTGTTTATTCACTTTATATTTGCATTTCAAAAACATGAAATTCTTTAATGCATTATGCATTAACCAAATACATACTGACGATTTGGCCGAATGAAACATTCATGACTTGGACATTATTTGTACTATCACTATTAAAACCTTGCATTTTTTTTTCCAATCTTTGTCGACTTTCTCCGCCATAACTGTGTTTGATATTTTATCCTGGCAATATTGCCATTATCCTGTAGTATTTACACGAAAATTTTTTGACCGGCTTATAGATTGCACGGTGTAGGTTATCGCATATTTGCTAAATGATTTTCCCAAATTAGTATTATTCTGCTCATCACATAAATTTTTCATCAACAAAAACACAATTTGCGGTTTTTGCCACTTTATCAGCGAACTTGTTAAGTATTCAAAGCTTATCGAAATGGCCGTGATTATATGTTTGGGCTGCCGTGTTAAACAGTCTAAATTGACGTTGTGATGAAATATTGTTTTCCTTTGTGAATATTCGTAGCAACATCAGGTAAAGTCTTTGTAATATCCTATTATATAGAGACAGAAATGATTTAAAGCTGAATTGCTGTTAAGAGTTTTAACGGAGAGATATTGTTTCGCTCAGCTTTGAAAGCTGTACATTCCGTATCAGAAAGGTGCTTTTTCGCGCTGCTACAGAAACCTATTCGATATAGTGGAAATGTAGCCTAAAAGACTTAATAAAAATTGATAAGAGCACGTATGTAAAGTCACTGTTTAAGTGCATGAAATAGCATCACAGTTTATTGAATTAAAACCTATTTGACTCGGGTTATTATCACTGCTTATACGCTTTTGTGGCTGCGAACGAAATATTTAACTTTATACAAATTTCCCGATGTCTACAACGCATCTCTGTCCATTTTTATTCCGACGTATAATCTGTTTGTAGTAAAAGAGGGGCCCAATTATGAACAAAGCCATGCTTGCGTTTCCATTTCAGGAAGTACTCCACGAAGTCAGCAAGAATACTTCGGCCGTTGCTGGCATCAATACCACCGCGAATAAACTAATCTCTCGATCCGACAAGGCAGTTGCAGCGAACCTTCGCGAGAAAATTAAAAACTTTAACACGGAGTGGGCCGAATTGAAAGCCTTGCTGAACAAAAAACAACAGGACGTTTTGAAACTACAATCGGAAATAAAGACATTTGACCGCGCGATTGATCGCGAGACGGAGAGGATTGGGGAGATTCAAAAAGACGTGCAAACATGTCATGAATCTGTAGGAAAAGATGATACCATTATGGAAAAATGCCTTAGGGTAAGTCAAGGGAGTAAGGTTTATTATAGATGAGTTTTACAAAGCATTATCGTGCAGCTGATGGTGCTCAACCTGCAGTTATCATGCAGAGTGAGAAAATAATGTTACTTCTTTTCATTAAATGGAGTACGCCTGTTTGCTAAAAGCTCACTCACACTCAATGAGTGCAGGTTCAATCTGAGCTTCCCTTAAAGTGTGACTAACCCCAGATATGATTTTTGTATGTGTACTATTTGGGTCATTTGAAGAAGAAATGTAATGTATCTTTATAATAAAAAATTCCATCTTGATCAACTTTTTCACTGTCAAAGTTTCCGGATATGATGTCATTAGGTGAATTGCAAATTAGTTTTCCTTTGTTTTTTTGTACCAAAAATTCACCTAATGACCTCATATCCGGAAACTTTGACAGTGAAAAAGTTGACCAAGACGAGGTTTTTTACCATAAAGATATATTACATTTCTTCTTAGAATGACCCAAGTATCACCCATACCAAAAATCATATTTGTGGTTAGTCACACTTTAAGTGTCAATGCTGTTTTTGAATAGCTGAAGGTTAGTCTCGTACCTTACTATGTGACTACTCACCCTCCAGCTATTCAAAAACAGCACTGACACTCAAGAGAAGCTCAGATTGAACCTCCACTCATTGAGTGTGAATGAGCTTTTAGAATACGGACGTTAATCTTGTATTAAGAGGAATACATTGAGAGATGTATTTCAGGCTCCGACCAAACCAGCCTTTTGCAGATTTTAACTTCGTACTATCTTATTTTCTATTTCAGACTCTTCAGCGACGTATGGCAGATTTGGATGAAAATGGCCCAGCATCCCCTGGTACTCTTGGTCAGCAATTGATCACGAAGAAAGTTGCCATGGTAACAGTGAAGCAGCGGCTCCAAGAATACCAGAATCTTCTGGGTGATCTAAAAGAGCGAGTGAAGAAGATAGAACAGATCCTTGAGGAGGAGCTCGGTCGTCGGGAGAAATCGAAGAAAGATATAGGAGTGATTAAGATATGGATCACGAAGACCATTCAAGTGATTGAACGCAAGCTGGACAGCAGTGAACCTGTCGATGTTACCACGATTGAGGTGGGTCTCCAAACTAACTTTATACTGGATAGCTCTATCAGTTCTAAACTGTTCTTCCTAGAGGTCCAGTAAGGATCGTCTCTTATTGATCCAGTGTTACTACAGGCGGAAACCTAAACTAAACTGACTTTATTTATACTGGATAGTTCTATCAGTTCCAAACTGTTCTCCCTAGAGGTCCAGTAAGGATCATCTCTTATTGATCCAGTGTTACTATACTGAACTAACTTTATATTTATGTAGGAATTGAAAACAGACTTTGCAGAACATGAGAACATACTGGATGCCTTGGAGAAACAAAATCGTGAACTGTTAGCGAACGCGTCAGACAAACAGAAGAAGGAAGTGAACCACGCGATGGAGGAAGTCCACGCGCAGTGGAAACTCATGCAAGCCAAGTTTGAGGAATTGAAAGCCAGACCATCGCGTGAAATGGAGTCAGAATTTGTGTCGTATCATGGTCAGATCCTCTCTACTGTGGATGGTATACAGAGGACATTGAAGAAAATACGACTGACATCATCGGAACCAAGAGAGATTAAGTTGCAGGTGGATGAATGCAAGGTAAAATAATGATAAAATAATAATATGATCATTATGCTGGTGATATTCTCATGTCCAAGACGTAATTACCCAAAGATCGAGTTAATCTTGGATTAAAAGTTAAAAACTGAGTGATGAATTAATCCTGGGTTAATAGTTAATCCTAGGTTGAAAGTTAATCCTTGATTAAAATATAATTTACTGTCTGGGTTTGTGTATTTCTGTATGATTGTCGATTTAAAAATTTTGCAAATAAACTGTCAAGCAATCGATGCTCAGCTCAATGCAATTGATGTTATTGTAGTGTTGTCGTTGCTGCTGCTGCTGCTGTTGCTGCTGCTGTTGTTGTTGTTGTTGTTGTTGCTGTTACTGTTGCTGTTGCTGTTGCTGTTGCTGTTGTTGTTGTTGTTGTTGCTGTTGCTGTTGCTGTTGCTGTTGCTGTTGCTGTTGCTGTTGTTGTTGTTGTTGTTGTTGTTGTTGTTGTTGTTGTTGTTGTTGCTTTTATTATTGTTGTTATTGTTGTTGTTGTTGTTGTTGTTGTTGCTTTTATTATTGTTGTTATTGTTGTTGTTTTTTCAATGTCACAATCTAATAACCAACTTTTTATCTTTATTTCTCGCAGAAACTGCAAGACGAGAACGAGAACTTAAAGCGAACGATCGATACATTCAAGAGAACAGGTCAGAAAATCATCTCTGGTATCCCAGATGCATCAAAGAGATCCGGGATTGAAAAACGTATCGAAGAAGTCGTTCAACAACATGGCGAGATGGAGGGCAAGTTGAAGAAGAAACAACAGGTACCTCATATATCATGCTTAGTTTTTGTGGTTGGTTTTTCTAAAGACCAACTTGCAAATTGCAAATCAGGGGCATAGTCTTACGTCCGTCTAACGTTCTTTTTAAACTAAAACGTTTCATTCTCTGCAGGACTTCGCTGAAGCATTACAACTGTCTGAAGTTGTTGAAAAGAACATGAGTGATATTGAGAAATGGCTGAAAGATACTTCAATGGAATTAAACAGAAAGATACAGGGTGGATTTCCAAGTGATGTTGATGGAGAACTTAAATGGAATAAGGTAAAAATATAATATATTATACACCAGAAAACTCGAAACTGATTTGTGCAAGAGCAAGGTTTCGCGTTGAATTTTTCTTTAAATATTGAAGCATTTGAGAAGTTGATCTACATCAAACTTTTCTGTTAACAAAAGATTAACCCATTAAGTTGCATTGTGCCCTGATGCGTCCTACTTTATTATTTTACTCTGTCTAATACCAGACGATTTTATTCGTCAAGGGAAGAATGCTGACGCTCAATGGGTTAAATAATTCTATCCATTTCATTTGCTTCTGTACCTAATCACTTTTCAGAACTTGATACATCAACTGACTCGCAAAATGGCGGAGGTTCAAAGCGTGTCTCAGAAAGGCCGAGAACTGGTGGATCTCTCCGAGACTGCTCAACTCGACAATCTTGAAGATCGCATTAACCACGTGAATGAACTATGGGAAGACCTGAGCTCTCTTGCCGAGAAACGACAGACTACATTACAACATCAGAAAAAACAGGTATTGTGTTAGCATTATAGGAGAGTCTGAATCGTAGTTACTTATACACCACTCTCATAATACGGTTTGTAATATTCTTTTATGTGCATCATAGTATAAGCCTTCTTTGTCTCGTTTCTGTCACTGGAGTCTCGTTTTGTCTCGTTTCTGTCCCTTTCTCTCGTTTCTGTCACACAATATGAACGAGGCCAGGAAGGCCTATTAATATTCGCATAGAAGATTATTAAAATCCATCTGTATTATAAAAGTGGTCTGTGATTATTAGTGGCTGATGTTGTCAGCGCGCTGTCTCTTACCTCTGAGATAAGCCTGCTACTGTAGGTCTCTCGCAGGGTATTCTCACTTGATGGGCGACTATACCCTTCCCAAACTTCAACCTCGTGCCCGCCATCAAGATATTTATTTACTTACTTTGTTACATTTTATAGGTTTCTGACTTCGAGAGAACAGTTGATGATTTGAATGTTTGGGTAGAAGGCGTTGATAAGGCTTTAGCTGAGTTGGACAAGAATGAAATAGAAAATAATTATACTGAAGCTAAACGAACATTCGACGTAAGTAATACTCAACCACACAGACGCGTCAGAAGAACAGTTTAGAACTATTCATATTAATAAAGTTAGTTTAGTTTAGTTTAGTTTAGTTTAGTTTAGTTTAGTTTAGGTTTCCTCCTGTAGTAACACTGGATCAATAAGAGATGATCCTTACTGGACCTCTAGGAAGAACAGTTTAGAACTGATAGAGCTATCCAGTATAAATAAAGTTAGTTTAGTTTAGGTTTCCTCCTGTAGTAACAATGGATCAATAAGAGATGATCCTTACTGGACCTCTAGGAAGAACAGTTTAGAACTGATAGAGCTATCCAATATAAATAAAGTTAGTTTAGTTTAGATTTCCTTCTGTGGTAACACTGGATGAATAAGAGATGATCCTTACTGGACCTCTAGGAAGAACAGTTTAGAACTGATAGAGCTATCCAGTATAAATAAAGTTAGTTTAGTTTAGTTCATTGCTAGGCCATTCATGACAAAGTGAATATCTTTTTCAGCGTATCAAACTGGACGCTGAAACAAAGCAACCGAAATTCGAAGAAATGAAATCCTTGAGCAGTGACTTCTTGAGAGCAGGCACTCACATTATGGAGCCGTACCGTCGGTTGCTGGAGAGACGCTGGGACAGTATTCAGATTAAAATGAAAGAACTAGAATATGCTCTGAAATCTCGCAAGGAAGAGAAGGATATTGTCGATGCTGGCAGACCCAGGGATGAACAGGTTACTGTCAGTAGGATGGTGATGGTGCAGAGTGCTCCCGACAGTGATGATTTATGGTGGAGCGCTGAGGAAGAGGAGGTGCAGAAAACTCCTGGTAAGGATTTACATTACATGGCGTATACTAGAGAATACCATACCATACCATACACTAACAAACCATGCCATACCATGCTAGCCACACCCTACCATACCATACCATACCATATGTTATACCATAACGCACCATACCATACCACACAATACAGTACCATACTATACCATACCATACCATACCACACTGTAACATACAGGGGCGTAGCATGACCTTTTTAACTGGGGGGGTGTAACATCTAAGTTTTACCGACCCACGCGCCACCATGGTTGGCGCCGAGCGGAAAATTTTTTGAAAATATGGAGTCTCTAGATCGTTGGAAATGGCATTTTCAGAGCCTTCTGTACCTTATACACACAAGGTTTGGTAGCTTTTATTTATATCAAACAAAACCATATTGTTGAAGTTGTGTTATTTTCGAAATCCGTGAGAATCCGTCAGATATTAACAAGCTGTGAGACTGTGAGTGTGAGCTCACCGTGAGGTTTTATTAGAATCCGTGACCGCCCCTTATACGCTACATATAACATATACCATAACAGCTATACAGCAATTGACAAATAAATATTTCGGCGCGCGTTTAATTTAATGACACTTACCGTGACTTTAGTCAGCCGTCTAGAAATAACGTAGAACCAGAAACGTAGCAAACGCTTTATTAATTGGAATAATTGTTGTCTTTGTTACTTCGCGATAAGTCATTTTACCCAATGGCATTTATCTTGTTGTTTATTGTAATGAACAGACTTGAAAAATTGGCGAAACATTTTATGAGCACCGCGTGTCAATAACAAATATATAAGTATAATCTTTAATTCTTTTGCGTATCATTGTATCAAGGTCAAAAGTTCGCGCACAGTTGAACATGTCCAATCAGAACCGACTGTTATCGCAGCTCTTGCAAGTGTAATACGATAGGAAATTAGGGGCTCCAATGCTTATGCGTAGATATTTAATATAAGTGTTTTAATACTGAAGAATTACGTACATTTTGCATAACTTTATTGGAGAACAAGGCACAACATTAATTTAATTTTTTTTTATTATTAAAAGCCATTTACCGAGGAGCAAAATTCCACTTTAACCGATTTGTTTTACCGACCGCTGTCATGGCTCTTGCCATTACCGAATAACTTCGCGTTTTACCGACTACCTCACTAAAACTGGGGGGGTGTCACCCCCCCCCCCCGCACGCTACGCCCCTGGTAACATACAATAACATACCATACCATATGATACCATAACACACCACATCATTCTTCGCTATGCTGCACCATACCACGCCCAAACCCTATGTCCGAGTTCCCTTTGCAAGAAAAATCGTTAAACTGTCTAACGATACGGAAGTCGTCAATCTGACTTGTGTTTTCCATTTAGACGACTTACAACGCTCGATGCGAGAAATTTTCATTGAGATTCGCACAATTCAAGAAATCACCGAAGAAATCATTGTGACACCCCGGGCTAAACACGATGTTGTTGTTGAACAGAAGATTAAGGTAATCAACTTATTGATGGATTTGTCTAAGATTACTATTGTATCTTCTTATTTTAACTTTCTAACTCATCCTGTTGAACTAAACTAAATAGCTCTTACTGGATCTCTAGGGAGAATCGTTTAGAACTGATAGAGCTATCCAGTGCAGATAAAGTTAGTTTAGTTTAGGCTTCCTCCTGTAGTAACACTGGATCAATAAGAGATGATCCTTACTGGACCTCTAGCAAGAACAGTTTAGAACTGATAAAGCTATCCAGTATAAATATAGTTAGTTTAGTTTAGGTTTTCTCCTGTAGTAACACTGGATCAATAAGAGATGATCCTTACTGGACCTCTAGGAAGAACAGTTTAGAACTGATAGAGCTATATATCCAGTATAAATAAAGTTAGAATAGTCAGTTTAATTTAGTAATCAATCATGCATAAAAACATATCATCTTTTTTTAGACCACCAATCGCCATCTTGACGAACTCAATCCCAAGATTGACCGTATTTTGATCGATGGTCGCTCAGTGATTGACAATGAACCGGACGCTGGCAAACAAGACGAAACTCGTGAAGAACTTCTGAAACTCTCAGGACAGTGGCTAAAACTCTGTGATGTTCATAGCAAGAAGGTGGTGAAGATCAATCCACAATGGTATCAGTTCAGAAGTAATGTCCCTAGTACGAAATTATGGATCACTTATATGGACAAACATTTGAGACAGGTGGAGCCAGAGAGTGGCAAGGTACGAGACTGAATCTTTCCATTGAATCAGGCTCAGGGGCGGAAAAAGTATAGGACCACAGGACCATTGGTCCCAGAAAATTTTTCGAGTTCCCCGAAAATATTTCCCCAAAGAAGGAAAAAAAGATAATTGTAAAAATTTATTAGATAGAAGAGAAATTCAGAGAAAAATTCTAACTAATAGAAAGAATGTTACCTGTACTGTAGGTATGACCTCAGAAATGCAATTTAGAGCGCATCCATCTTAATAGTGTGTAAATACATAGAGTATAGAATAATGTAACCAATGTTGTATCGCAAATGCATTTTTAGCCAATCTGGAACACCTAATTTTCAAAATTTTCTGGGGAGCAAAAAAATAATAAACATTTTCCTCTAATAACAGAAATTTTGTTGTTCTCTTTGGATGTATTTCACCGTGAAATCGCAGGAATTTCAGACTTCTAAAATTCAAAATTCAGTTTGACAACATCATACAGTTACAGTCCGAGATTATTGGCAGAAAATTTTCCATGTTCTCTTGCGGTCCCAGAAATTAAAATATTTTTTCCACCACTGATTGATTTGGTAGATTTTAGAACAGTAGGTGGTTGTCAGATTTTAGAAAGAAACTATATCTGTCAAGTTCTATTTATTTGCCTCCAAGTACTAGACTACTACATACAATGAAAAGTATCGACATCATTTTGTCACTGTGTTTTTCAGAAAGTTCTCCATGACGATGACCTCCACAGGGAAGTTTTGGAAATAGTTGAAAAGAAAGTGGAAGATTTGCAAGAACGTGGAGTGGAAACAGTTCCTGAAAAAGATCTGCTGATTATGAGGAAGAAATTACAATTGATTGATAACCGCTTTGATCACTATAAGAAACCCCAAGGTAAAATATGTTCACACTAATTTTATTTATATTGGATAGCTCTATCAGATTTAAACTGTTTTTCGTAGAGGTCCAGTAAGAATCATCTCTTATTGATCCGGTGTTACTACAGGAGGAAACCTGAACTAAACTAACTTTATTTATACTGGATAGCTCTATCAGTTCTAAACTGTTCTTCCTAGAGGTCCAGTAAGGATCATCTCTTATTGATCCAGTGTTACTACAGGAGGAAACCTGAACTAAACTAACTTTATTTATACTGGATAGCTCTATCAGTTCTAAACTGTTCTTCCTAGAGGTCCAGTAAGGATCATCTCTTATTGATCCAGTGTTACTACAGGAGGAAACCTGAACTAGACTAACTATTATACTGGATAGCTCTATCAGTTCTAAACTGTTCTTCCTAGAGGTCCAGTAAGGATCATCTCTTATTGATCCAGTGTTACTACAAGAGGAAATCTAAACTAGACTAACTATTATACTGGATAGCTCTATCAGTTCTAAACTGTTCTTCCTAGAGGTCCAGTAAGGATCATCTCTTATTGATCCAGTGTTACTACAAGAGGAAATCTAAACTAGACTAACTATTATACTGGATAGCTCTATCAGTTCTAAACTGTTCTTCCTAGAGGTCCAGTAAGGATCATCTCTTATTGATCCAGTGTTACTACAAGAGGAAATCTAAACTAGACTAACTATTATACTGGATAGCTCTATCAGTTCTAAACTGTTCTTCCTAGAGGTCCAGTAAGGATCATCTCTTATTGATCCAGTGTTACTACAAGAGGAAATCTAAACTAGACTAACTATTATACTGGATAGCTCTAT
>CACRXK020001222.1:40785-57946 GCA_902702795.2 Paramuricea clavata | reverse complement strand
ATATTCGAGTTGCCCAAATCATGAAAAATCTTTGGTATGTTACCGTTTTGCATTTTGGCACGACGAACTTAGGACTGTTATTGGCGGAGGATCTAGTCAATCTGGAAGTGCGGATAGTTGGATGTAGTGATGCTTCGATGATTACTAGTTTGTGAGTTATTTTATAAAAGAGTACCATGTCTAGATATTCATGCCAATAGCAGATCGGTAAGAGTCCTAAAGTTTGAAGTCTGGTGGTGTAGTCAGTAGAGGAGGAGAATGGAAGACTAAGGATGTATTTGGTTGCTCTTCTTTGAGTTCGTTCAAGGTGGCGTATTAGTTCGGTGGATTGTGGTGCCCATATTTGGGTAGCGTACCCCAGATGTGGCCGAACTAGTGCAAGGTATAATGTGCGTCTCACTTCCTGGTTGTGGATATAGATTGTGGATCTCCTGATGTAACCCAATAGTTTATTTGATTTTGCTGACTGCTCGTACACTTGTCTATTCCAGGTTAAGCTTTTATCCACAAAAACGCCGAGATCTCGTTCACATTCAGTCTGCACTAAGTTTCCGTTGTTGGCACGCAAGACAGTGCCTAAGCTAATTAGGCACGCTGCTGCTTAAGTTCAGTGTACCTAGTGTCATATATCCTTGCAACCGATAACATTTGCCGACCGGCACAATTTTCAAACAGGATGACCGTGCATAAGTGTGCGTAACCGTGCATTATTTAGCACTCTGCTTTAATGAAGAATGTCAACAAAACTAGTAAAATAGGTGTCTGGTTTCAAATTTTGGGTTTGATACATAAGCGTTTGCTGCGTATATGTTCACGTCAAAATCAGTGTAGATAAAACAAATAAGGTGATTGCTTGTGTTCTATTGACGCCAGAATGATTATGTAAAGTTATAATATTGCCGTATACAGTAATTTAGTGCATTCTTGCCGTTAGGTTTTGTATTTACCAGTACATTTATTTTATGTATAATGTGGCAGTATACAATGAATTGTGAACCAAATATTTTATATACATAGTGATACAGGCATATATAAATAGTGTAGTTTCAATTCAATATACAGAATGAATATTCGAACCCGACGGTCCGAACGGTCCAACCCCCGATTGGGAATTTTAGTATAGAAATCATTTGGCGTCAAAATCAACATGTACTAACAACAAAAATAATTTTTTCACAACACAATCCCACTCATTGGCATTGTCATTGACACATTGAATGTTATACATGCACAAAGTCAAAGGACGAAGAGTTACACACTAAGAAATAATTTTCAAAAGTGAAGAGATTAGAAATACATTAAATAAAACTTTTCTAGCTTACTATATAAGTTATTACACTGACTTGTATAATTTCCTTTTCGCGGTTGATCTTTATTTTCTGGTTTTCTGTCAACCACTAGCGAAGTAAGGAAATGCGTAGATAATAAGGAAAAGGTGTATAAGTCTGTCCTACGCTTTATAGTTGTCACTTTATAATATAGAAATCATTTAGCATCAAAATCAACATCAGTACTAATATTAATAATAACAAAACTAATTATTTCACAACAAAATTTTATCATTAAATGTTACACAAAGTCAAAGGACGAAGAGATACACAAAAGAAATAATTTTAAAAGTGAATATATATATGTATTAGGCACGCTGCTGCTTAAGTTCAGCGTGCCTAGTGTCATATATCCTTGCAACCGATAACATTTGCCAACCGGCACAATTTTAATATAAATATAAATTTTATCTGGTTTTCTGTCGACCACTGTCACTGAAGTAAGGAAATACATAGATAAGGAAAAGGCGTATAAGTCTGTCCTATGCTTTATAGTCGTCACTTGAGCGAAGTTTTATATATAATCAAACACTGATATTTAAGGTGAAAGGCCATACGGCAATTTTCAACCTAGGGATAGAGAACAAATTACAAAACAAATTATTTTCTACTTTGGAGTAAAAACAGCGGTTTTACTATGACTACGCTCAGACATCAAATAGCAGGTTTGCAACCAAAAAAATTCGCTTTGTGCTTCTTTCCTCTTGATAATTCACTGGAGCCATGCAAGACGTCATTGATCAAAGAGGGGTCAGCACGTGAGGGAAAAATGGTTCGGCTTTATTGCGATAAGAAAAACCCTGATTTACCAGCCAAAATGATCTTTTTAGAAGGTAAGATTGTATTGTATTAAATAATTACATTGTTTAGTGTATTATTTGCTATAATATATTGTATTAATGTGAATACTAACGAGTAACGGCAGTAAAATTGATTTGTCATGGTAAACAGCATGCATATAAGCAATAGAGAGAAGACATGTGTCTACTTGTCAGTTTACCCAATTACAGATGACTTGAAAGAATTGGGAAAAAAAAGAAACGAAGTTCTCAAAGACAACTTTAATACTTCAATGACTGCGGGAGACAAAGAATTTATTGAAACTTGGAAAAAAAAACCATGTCAAGATGCCCACTAAATGACCAGTACAAAAACATACTGAATCAAAATCAGCTGACACGAAAAAGAAAGCAACATGCCTAGACCTAGGGAAGCTGCCAGTCGTCACCACTAGCCAAGAAATTGTAAGTGTTGCTGATGAAAGCAATAACATTTCTCCTGTCACTGCTATATGACCTCTAAGGGGCGGACCATTTGACTTTTGAGGGGCAGGGGGTGGAAGATTTCGAAAAAAAATTTCCTGCAACCCAAGGAGAAAGAAAAAAAATCATGCAGCACACAATCGAGAAAAAAAATATCATGCAAAAGAGAGCGCTCAAAAAAAAATTTTCTACATGTAACTCTACTGATGCTCTTCACTTCAGTATTGTGTCCACAGGCTTGCAAGATTTTGCATTTTTGAGCAGGCACATTTGCTTAAAAGAACACGGGGTGAACAGTGGATAACATCACAGGGATTCTACCGCCTTTGGAGCCTCTGACATACGATAGCCAGTGGTGTTCCCTGGCAAAATTGTTGCCCCCCCCCTGAGAAAATCTGGGCTTAAGATAATTATGTACAAGTTTATAAGTTATTTATACATATCTAATATGCATGGTAGAAAAAGTATTTTTGGATGGTTGAGTCTGTGTGCGTTTTTTGATAACATAGCTCCAAACTATTAAAGCTTCAAAGGCCCATCTACAGGATGCAAGTTGAACGTACTGTATATACGATGATTTTAATGCGAAAATGCCAGTTTAGAGAGTCTAGATTTTAAAAAATTTCTGAAGAGGATGCAACCCGATCCCCAACAAGCTATCTGTATGAACGATTGAAAAGCTACAGAGCTATATTTGGTGGAACATTGTTGTTTCGGAGGGCAGTTAAAAATTGCATTATTGAAATCTTGTTTTATTACATATTAATCAAAGCTCATTTTGTGATTTTCCCTTGTTTAAAATAAGGGACAGTAAGTGTTCCTTAGGCTTAGTACAGCAAAGTTGTTGTGGACGAATCCATGGCTGAAAACGCAGGAAATAGCATTTCCGAGGTTCAAATTTTAAAATTTTCTCGGGGGAGCATGCCCCCGAACCCCCCAAGGTTACAGGTCATTCATATACTGTACCCTCCCCCATTTTCGAGTACTCTACTCTATCCCTGCATGTTTTAGGTTTTGGTGCAGTTATACATTCTTTGTAAGTAAACTTGCATGCTTTAGTGTGGGGAACATTAAGACATAACCATATAAAATAAAGCACAGTGAAAATTCCTTGGCCCCTCTTGGGATTCAGTTCTCGGCCTCCTCTGACTGAAAACCCCTGCTACGTCTCCGATGATAGCTATATGAAAGCCTAAAGTTACTGTAAGCCGTTATTATGAGAGGCAAAAAAATATCCTGCCGCCAAATATATTGGGAAAAAAATATCTTGCGCTGCACTTTTACAGGAAAAATATCTGTCTTGTTCACCTGGGCGGAAAAAAAATTCTTGCACAGACTGAATCTTCCAGTCAAAGTCAAGTCAAGTCAAATGGTCCGCCCCTAAGTCCTCTAACGAATCTTGCAACCACCAGTGCTTCAGCAGTTCCATCCGTATCTGCTGCTTCATCTGTTTTACCTGCCACCGTTGTTTCATACAACAATCTTTCAACTGCTGCACCCATTATTCCTTCCTCGTCTATTTTACATTCAACTGTTTCTTCATCGTTCACCACTCTTCCATCATCGTACACAGTTCAAACATCCATCCTGTCGTATCTATTCCAAACCACAATCGTGAATCTATTTTGCCCACCATCACATTGCCTCTAGCATCTTTTCCACGAAGTTTAGCTGCCTCAAATAATATATTTTCTGTTCTTCCTTTGGTCTCATCATCTTTTAATTCCACTGTTCAATCATCTCTCCCAACTTTGAGTTCTAACTTACAACCCGTAACTCCCGTAACCCTCAGTCTAACATCTGATAATAATATTCCATATTCCACATTCTTAAGCGAGTTACATGCGCCGTCCTTCAGTCCAGAATCTACAAACTCGAATGCATTTTCTTTGTCTTGGAATAGTTCTTCCCTTAATAATCTCTCCTTTGATTCGGTTGGGCAATCAGAGCCCTGGGTTTCTACTTCTGTGCAGTCGGGTTTACCAGCCGGATTTTTGGAAGAAATTAATTTCCCACATTCTCGCAGCCCAAATAATTTCGAAAATATTTTGCCTGGTCACGCAGAACACCCACTAATATTGAACCAAATAAACAAGAAAATGGATGGCATTTTTCAAAAAGTTGACGCGGTGTTGGCAAATCAATGACTGATCATTGATTGCCTGCAAAACAACGGCTTCTTGAATCGTCCCAGTACCAGATTGTCTGTCCCTGAAGCAGCTGAGCAGAATCGGATTAATTTAACTAACCCACCTGACGAATCCCAACACTATGGCGCTGAAAACGCTCATGTCCACGGAAGAGAACTCACATGAACAATGCTCAATGCTCTGAACTTAAAGAAAAAAAGAGGGACAACAGATGCTTATTTTGCAGTGTTGTTATTAAAGGAGTACACAACGTGTGAAGAGCACATAAACTGTACTGTGTATGGAGTGGGGCTCAAATCAAAAGGATTAAATACAAATACCTTAATGAAAATTAAAAAAGGCTACGAACATTTTTATTCGAACGAGTCATGGGGTCATGCTATAAAGGCAATGAACAATCACATGAGAAAGTGCTGTTCTGCAAAAGACCCTGAATAACATGTTTCAGTGGCGTAGCCAGCCCGACAATTTAGTCCATTCAAAATTATCATTCATTTCTTTAGAAATTGATTGTTTTCACAGTCAATAAACATGAAAATATTTGCATAGCGGGACTAAATCGTCGGGCTGGCTAAACGCTATGTTTCGGGTAATTGCTATTATAAATCAGTCCTTGCCTGTTTACAATCTAATGGGATCGATACTGTGACTCCGTGACTACATTTTATGACAATTTTATGAGTTCTTATCGCTCTATATTGTATACACGAGTTTTAGCATTTTGTTGTGCCATGTCATTAATAAAATTTCATAATTACTAAAACGTTTTCGTTTTTGAACCTTACTAACATCTTATTACAGGTGACGCTACTCTGTGGGAAGCACCACATGCAATTAGCTGAAAATGCTTGCCCTGATAATCATGGTCGGAATCAAACCAGCGACCTTTGGTTTTCTATAGTTCGATTCCCACAGCGCGGATGTGGTTCCTCTCGAGTAGCGTAACCTGTAATAATTCACCTGAGTTCTAACACCACGGCAACCACAGTTTTCACATATATAAAACATAGCCTATAGCGTAAAAGCTATTAAAATTGCTGTCAAGAGATAATTAACCGGGATTAGCATGAAATTAAGGTGTGAAGCTATAATTATTTACAACTGTTCGCTGCCAAATAGGAATGCTGTACTAAACCGGACATGATTCGACAACGCCACACGATTTTTTAGTTTTTGAAAGTTAATAAAACAGCCAATGAGAGCAAATTTTAAAAGATATGTAGACCAATAATAATAATAATAATAGTTAATGTTATAACGCTTCTAAATATTTAGAAAATTTAAGCTAGGATCAAAGTTATCGGTCAGTGAAAATCGAAAAATCGTGTCGCCTTATCGAATCGCAACCGGTGTGTCTGTACCTTTAGATCTAAAGTAATGAACAGTCACCAGACACCAGCATTGGGAAAACAGCATATACTGCATAATATGCACAATAGTGACTACAAAATACTAGTTTACCCATTGCATTGGGTAATCAATGCTGTCTATGGTGGAATTTGTCACATAATATTTATTTAGTGGAATTTGTCACATATTTAGCGTGCATGTGTTTGACCTGGCAATATAACAGGCTGCGTAATGTACTTGTGTGCGCCATATGTGTATTTATTCCGCATTTATGTGAAAGAAATAATGCTCTAATAATGATATTTTTCAACATATTTCCATTATAAACACGTGGCATGTAAGTTATGTGACTTGCTCAAGAAAGTGCAATTTCATGCTCACTCAGAGTGGAAAATATATTATTGTGCCGCATATGCACATACGTATAAAAGATTTCTCACCACACTCTCTTCAAAGTCAAGATATGAAATTTGATATGCGCAAACAGTATAGGTACGAAAGGCAGATATTATAATAATATTACAATATTATATTGTATTGTTATTATAATATGTTATATTACGTGGAACAGATAATAATACAAAATTATCAACTTGACCCGAGCATACAAAAATTCTGCGCATTAAAATATGCTGTGTCATGCACACAATGATAATTGCTTAAAATCCATGCAAAGACTCGAGTATATCCATATGTAGCACTTCGGAAATTTCGTATAACAGTGGTTGTGCTTGGATATTGGATACGCGCAATTCGGGACAAATATACCTGACGGTTGCAGCATAAACTGCAGCTTTGTTCTCTCTTACTAGTTCGTAATAGGGAGAACTTGAAGCTCGCTTTCTGGCAAGGAAATATCCGCGAATGATCTCGGCTCCTGGTGGGTATGTAGCTCCCCAATCATCTCTTTCCTCAGTCGATAGCACCTCTGGGCTGTCTCCAATTATTTGAAGTAAATAATACTCCTCTCCTCTGTCAGCAGAAGCAATAGCGACAATTGCATCTTTCGTTGCTAGGTGTTTTATTGCTTCTAGTGTCGTAGAAACGTCCCCTCTGGTAACGACAGTGGGTTGACGACCACCCTCTCATTCCAGTTCTTGCTCTTCCCAGTCATCAACATACGCAGAATTTTCACATGATTCGTAGGACCAATCTAAACATGCGTCGCAGTAACATGACAGAAACCTCTAACTTAAACTGCAACCGCCGTCCGTTGACACGACTGCATGGATAGATCTTCCCCTTGATTTCTTTGAAATATCTATCTCTCCGGTTGCGGAGTATTTCATCGTCATAGAAAAATATACGCCGTTTCACTTTAACTCTTACTCAGCTGCCCTTGCCGACAGCAGGTTTCGCATTACATTACGAGTCAATGTTTCTAATGTAAATATCTCGGCGAGTATTTACCCCCCTTTAAAACAAAACGCACCATTGAAATCCTCTCGAAATAACCTTTCAAACGGGGGGTCAAGTGCCGTCATAACATTACACAAACCAAAACAATCATATATTTACACTCACCGCTTGAACAAACATTCTGTTCGATATATCGAGAAAAAGTTGAATATTTTCTAAACTATTTGTCATTTTCTAAAAGCCTATATGAGTAAAAGATTCTTAGTATTCAAGTGCTTTCGTGTAGAACGTTTCGTATGAATACAGCGAATAGAAATATTTATTTTGAATTTTTCAAGGATATCGGGTTTTACTCGCACACTCCTTTAGCCGGGATGACGTGAAACTCGCGCGTATAGGTGCAATTTGACCTGTAGAATCCATTTCTGACCTTTCCATGGTCATACGATACAAACATTGCATTGTTTCAACACTTTTAAGTCATATTTCCGGTTTGGATAAAATCAAACTCGGACCAGAAATGTAAATCTGGTAATACATGGCTAGAATTTACAGATAGAACTTTGAAAATAAGACAGTATACAGCATTTTGAATGGTTAATCGAACAAAAGTGTCACAATGAGCATACATCTCAAAGGGCCTAAGTTATGTTCGGCGAAAGGTATGTTTATGTTTATAATTTGTTAGTAATATTGCATAATTTGATCATATACGAGCTTGCTTGACTTTCAAAGCTCATAAATCGCTATAATGTTGCCATTGACTGAAACTATTGTTATGAATAAGTACATATTTTTACACTGAATCGAATGGTATTTTCAACGACATAGCGTTTATTGAATCGAAGATATCAACGAAAACATCCATAGATCCTGCACGTTCTACGCGTAATGGTACCGGCTGAGAAAGAGTTAACACTCTCAGACTGGTATCGCGAGGGCGCTGGATCTTTCACTGTACTCTCAGCGAACTCGTACAATTCTTTCGCATTTCGAATGACAACCTACATGAAAGAAAAAAATATGGTTTTGTTAAGAGTTAAATAGTTTAAGGCCATCTTACACAAGGCAACTTGCAATGCAATTTCTGGCACAGGGCGTAAATTTTGCATAACATGGCTCTGAGACTGTGCACAAATTGCTCTTGCCAGTACAGGGTGTATTATAAAAAACGGAGTCCTCGCTTCAAATATAAATTTTGAAACAAATATTAAAGCAAAACGTTCAGGTTTACATTTATTTTAAAGCGTAGACATTCAGCTTTTCAACGGTAGGTTTTTTCGTAAATATAATCCAGAAGTTCGTGAATAATAATATTTTAAGTGATTGCGATTGGAGAGTCAAAAATTTGAGATGCAATAACAAACCGGTACTTGATGAAAATAACTTATTTTGTCAACAAAACGAGCAAATTGAGGCATTTTGGCAATTGCTTGTAAAAATCAAGTAATAATGGCTTCCAATACACTATTTTAAATTAACTTGCTGACTTCAAATGCGTTATAATACCGGCTGAAGCATGTTTTAGCTTGCTGTCAACTTGCTAATTTAAATTTACATTACCGCCCGATTCGATGGTGCTCGTTCGGACAATGCATGGACGTAAGGTTGTTTTGATGATTTCTGGAAATAATATAGGATTTTGAAATAAATAAAACAACCTAATCTCTTTTAGAATGTTTTTAACAAGTTCTTACTAGCTTTTCTGATGTGGCAACAAGAACATTAAAGTTTGAACAAAAAAATTCAAACATTGCAACCAACTATGGAATAACACAGTAAATTTGTATAATTAAGCGGCATCTAAACATAATAGGTTTTACTAAATTTTCTCCTGTGCATTTATTACTTGCACTAAAGACACAGATGACCATTTGGTCGAAAGATAAATGAACAGGCTTTAAAATAAGCCTAAAACCGTTTTATTAGAAGTAGCAGTCCAAAAGTTATTAAGCACAAAAGTTGGACTCCATTTTTTTTATACACTCTGTATATAGTTGTGACTTTTATATAGTGCTAATGAAAACAGTATAGTAGGCAATTTATAGACAGGGTCTGGTTGTATGAGTTACTGTAGAGTTAATTATATATATATATATATATATATATATATATATATATATATATATATATATATATATATATATATATATATATATATATATATATATATGCCGCGAAAGTTAGCCAATCAAGACCAGGGATTTCAGAGTTAGGCTACTACCATTTAAATTATCTGCGAAATGGATGAAGAATAGCTAAGATCATGAGTGAGTCATTACCTGCCGTTTAATGACAGCCATGTCAGCTTTGTGTTTAAGGTTAGCTCCGGCACCGTCTTGAGGACCTTTTGCATGTGAAGTTTGAAAGTAGTTACAGATGGTTACGTAGCCAAAATCTGAAGATGATTGGGAAACGTCGCCCATACAGTGACGGCTTTTGTACTGCGTCGAGCATCCATCCGTCCATTGATGCATAATTTTCACGTCATAACCTATATAATTTTTACAATTAGCTTAATTTCTTTTTCCCTAAAATATTGTTACAATTATTTCCCCATGCCATTGAAATTTTGAAAAACTTGGCCTTATTGAGAAATTCCTGTGTTGAATGGGTTAAATAACTCAGTACGTGCCTAGACCGTGCCTAGCCGTGCCAGACCGTGCCCGTGACATACTGAGTTAATAAACCGAATATTGAACCTGCAACAGAAATATTACTTAAACCAAAATTTAGCCATATCACTATGCGGAATATACTACAAATAGCTCAGTAACTTGCATAAGGCTGTATATAGACCGTGTCCAACCTACTGAGTTATTTATAAACCTAATATCTTAAACCAAATTTTAGCTATATCAATGCGGAATATACTACAAATCAGCTCAATTGACTCACATGTATAAGGCTGCATATATAGAACATGCCTAACCTTGCTAGACTGTGCCTGGCCTAGTGGCTATACTTAGTCAATTGATGAACGTCAACTCTCAACAAATAGTACTAGTTCTTATTAAATTAACCAGATTTCAAGCCATATCACTACGAACCTAACATTTTAAACCAGTTCAACGATATTACTGCGGAATATATAATATTGTAATTAATAACGCTTATACAGTTTTAATTTCATACCTATTTCCTTGAGATAACCAGCCATGAGTTTTCTAGCGCTATGTACCGAGGGGTGGTCATGATTACAGTTGGGAGAGATTACAAAAATATGTTCTGTTACGGGGATGGGTTTTCTTCTGTGCTTTCGATTCTGTCCACATTCATCAGAGCATGGCGATGTAGAATAGTAACGTGAATCGATGCTTGGACTTGGGCGAAGTAAAGGCATTGGATCTGATCCTGCATCGCACAGAAGTAGTTTTTTGAGTAATAGCCGGTTCCCCTTATTGCGTAGTCTGAATACAACTACCAGCATGCTTTTCGGACGTGTTATTGCACAATGAAGAAAATACCCGCAAAGTATCATGGTAGTTGTATTCAGAATACGTAATAAGGGGAACCGGCTATTGTGAATTGCCACGGCATGGCCAATTGGTATATTCTCGACTAGCTCACGAAGCTGCTGATTTTGCCAATTAGCTCGGAATTGGTGCGCAGGATAGGTCTGCAGGAGATTTTGAAAGCAAGCAAACATTTCACCTGGGGAAGTCAATATGTCAACTAACTTGTCTTGTTATCATCGTTAACACCAATGACAACATACTCGAACTTTTGCCATTTTACTAACGGTGCAGCGTTCAGTGGAATCATTTTCTTTCTCCAATATTTTAAAGTCCGCTACTCCGCAATTTTTGCACTTCCGAAGAAGGCAGTCTTGGATGATGGTATTCTTAATTTTGTAGTTTTGGACACAATGCATCGTTGACCAAATCAGTCGTATGTTTGTACACCACGTACTCTTCGGGACAGTGATTGAGTTGTTGTCTGAATTCCATGCATGACTGGAAAAACCATCCTAGTTTCAACGTGTATGCGGCAGCAACAAGAAACTCTATCTTGGGACCGTGGAGTGGAAATATAGAAGGGTTTGCAGCTTTCAAATGAATGCTGTCCCATTTGAATATCAGGATACTTCTGTTTGAACTCCAGGTATGCTTCAGTTTGAGTTTTCTCCAGGATTTGTTTGGCGTGTGTTACGTATGTTTTGGGTGCTAACCTCTTTCTTACAATGTCTTTTTTATTGGGGGTTGTCCGGGAAATATCGGGGCTAGACCAAAAGTCGTGCGCGAGCTTTTGATGTTCTGTGGGGATTACATCAGACCTAGTTCGCCGTTCTGTATAGGTCCAACAAGATTTCTTGCTTTTAAGTACTTTGGTGCGATGGTTAAATGCTTTACCAACACGTTTCCTATTTATATTAAGCATTTTCGATACTTTCGTCTTCATACGTTTCTTTTGAATTGTTTCACCACAAAGAAAGCCAAGAGCTGTCTGAGTAGCTGCCCGAGAGTCGTTAGATCGTTGACCTTTTGTGTCGCTAATGGCATCTTGCACGTCGCGCAATGCAGAAACAGCAACTTCAGCTTCTTCACTTTTTTTTAGATTTTGATTTTGTGGCTCTTGATTTTTCCTCTTTTTGCTTTATCTCCTCTTTGGCCCTTGCCCGTTGTCGCCGTTTATATAGCGCCCAGTCATATTTTTTTGTCGCACTGTTATCAGTAACGTTTGTTTCACTATCAAGAACGCTTTGCTTTAACTCCTTGGCTTTTTGTCGCTTTTCACGATGTTAACGGTTGATGCTTTCTTTGTTCTCTTGACAATATTTTGAACGCTCTTCGTGCACTTTCTCTTCCTTTCTCTTTTTGTCCTCCCTTAGTCTTATAGTTTCACTGCTGCTAGTTTTTCCCATCTTGCCTTCGCTATAAGCTTCACTACAACTTAGTATTAGTCAGGCAACGAAAATAACAATCCAACTTTTGCATCGTGTATTGATTTACACCATGCTAAAGCGTGCCTAAAAGCCTGAACGGAAACTAGTTAGGCACGGCGTACTGTGCCTATAAAATCTTTAACTGACACGGTGCATGCATGCATGGAAGAAAAAATTTTTTCTGACACAAGCCATATCCATAGGAACTATAATATTTTGTGTCTGAAGTCTAAATGTAATTAAATACACAGAAAGAGTTTAAAATGCATCATGTAGAAATTATTGTATTGCAACTTTAATGTTTCTACAAGATATTATAGAATATATTTGTAACCGTGCGTAACCCGTGCCTAAACTCTGCCAATAAACTGCGCTTAATTAATTAAGCATTGGGTCTTTTATCTGAGGGTATATATACAACCATGAACTTATCAGAGGCGGACATTGACCGTGCGTAAATAGTGCCTGAAGGCATTTTACGCACGGTCAATGGAATGTGAAACCGTGCGTAAGCATGTCAAGAAACGGCTTAACCGTGCGAAACAATTGTATTCCACACAAAGAAAATTGAATTTAACTGGTGGAAATTGAACAGAATGTTTGAGATGCAAATGCTCATGTGAAAGAACATTAAATTTAACTATCTTGCGTGTGTGTAAAGGAATATTGTGAAGTTAAAGTTGTAGACCATATGTATTGGACAAACGGTAAACTACGAAATCATTAATTTTTGCTTACTTTTATTCAATAATATCGAGTTTTTTTATATGTATTGAACGTTTGGCATTCTCTCATCATTTTGTACCATAATTCAGAAATAGAAATAGAAATCTTTAGATTTTACATAGCCAGTATTATTAAGCATTCGCGGTATGTTACACTAAATACTGCATAAATATACCAACATAATTGCCCATTTTCAAGATTTCCACTGCATTATATAACGTTTTGAAATGTTTATGTTTAATTTAGAACTAGAAGTTTCTGTTAAGTAAAGTTTTGACTTTGGCTGGTCTTTACTTTGGCAAAAATATTACTTTGCAAATGTGAATTTGTTAGCCTCCATATTGTAAACCAACACCATGCACACAGCCTACTCAGGTGAATATGATGTTTGTGATGTTACCCTGAGTGTATATCCACACTAGGTAAGCTTGACAAATATGCCTGGCCACAGTGAGAATCGAACCTACGACCTTTGGAATACTAGCATGATGCTCTACCAACTGAGCTATGCAATTTATGCTAGAAGGTAATAAATGAGATTTAATTTCAAAATTTGGAAGTAAATTTTGAATGTTTATTTATTGAAACCTTAGAATACCTGACATTTCAGGCTACCTGCAAAGATTTGTGAAATATCAACAAGCATATATGAATGTTTTTATTATTATTTAAGCTGTGCTTTTCAATTTTGCATGTTAACCAATTAATGTTTAAGTATTAACTATCCCAGGTCAGGAGCAACCATGCAAGTTTTAGCTTATTGGTTAAAGTGTATATGCAATGAAAATTTCAATTTTGTGATTTTTGCCTTATCTGAAAATTTCATCTTTTCTGACCATTTTAATACCAACCTTGTTGAATACTTCGAACTAGAAGTTTGTGAATTTTGCGTTTAAAGTTGGGCTATGAAAATTTTAGCTGATGAAATTCCTCGCGCGGCCAAGAGGTCATGATGACGTATGCAGTGTGAGACAGCGCACTCTTCCTATCTGTAAATACTATAAACAATGTAATGTAGCTTCAACTGCATTGAATTGGAATTTTTTGATAATTTAAACAAAATCCAAATAAATCTGCCTTATGTAGATGCGATACATTGGTAAATCAATACAATGATATCACCATACGACGATTTATCGCTTATAAGCCGCCGAAATGCAAAATCAATGTTGTAGTAGCAGTGTAGGTTTCAGATGTCGTTAGTTATCTTAGTTGTGGCATATTGTAGATATTTTCGTTTTATATAGTCCATTGTAGATAGTTGGATATAGTTAGAATTTATACACTCCGTACTATGACAAAATAGGTGAAATGAAATTAATTGAAGTAAATGAAGTTCAGTATACCGGAACGCAATAAACTATTACCATTAGGAATATAAATACTAAAGTACCTCACTTCGCACGTCATACCACAGTTAAGCTTGTTGCTTGTTTACACTTCAAGTGTGTAATGTTTTCGTCTATTTGCATTTGCTGAAATGTGCTGTATCTATATACTGTTTGCACGCAATTTATTCCTTAGTCACTGGTTGTGTACTAGCTGCGTCAAATGAATACTATTCTAGGCCGTAATTAATTTAATTATTTTCTGGCCTGAATATCAGTCAAGAAATTATGTTTTCACAACAGGCGTATTAACCACCGAGGCCCGAGCGCACTATATATACGTCTTAGTCAATCATACTCACGCGACAGAGTCTGAGTGAAGATTGAAGTGTTTGAACACACCATCCTGAATGGATTCTTCCAGCAGAGGCAATCTAAAATGAACATATGAGGCCAAAAATTACAATTTGGTTTAACTCATTAATGCGCAAGCTGTTACAATGTTTCTACCTCCCAACATTCAAGGAATATGGCAAATACCAAACCAAAATGGCAATATCTCAGAAACAGTTGCATGAAAAAAATCTGGACTTTTCAACCAAATATTGATATATGATTGACCAAATTTAGTTTAAATGAACTTGCATACCTATATATATATCATTAGTTTTTTCAATGAGAATTTTTATTTGTAAAGCAAGTGACACTTTGTTTTTCATGTCGCTCATCACCTAAAGGGGCAATATCTCCATAAATTTATATTAAAACCAAAAAAAAAAATATTCACTAAATTAGTACATATCTATATTATAACCAATTTTCATCTATTGGGATATGAATTAGAAAATGATCAAAAATTATAAAATATACTCCTTTGCCCTTTTTCAAAACAACCCCAAATTTCGTCCCATTAATCCTGCTAAGAGTGAGCTGGGAAAAGTCAGCAAAGTTATTCTTGACAATATTAACAATCGCATTAAATCTTCCATCAACGTGAATCAATGGAAAAATTCCTATTCTGTCATCGATTGGTTCAAATCTGTTAATAATAAACCTAACCACATGTTTCTGTCATTTGACATTGTTGATTTTTATCCTTCAATCACCGAAGAGCTCCTCGACAAAGTTATTAGCTGGGCTAAAACCATCACATCAATCTCTGATCACCATGTAGCTGTCATCAAACACACACGCAAATCCTTACTTTTCCACCAAAATAAAACGTGGGTTAAAAGAAATAACGACACAATGTTCGATGTTACAATGGGTAGCTATGATGGAGCAGAGATTTGCGAACTAGTCGGATTATTCATCTTAAGTAAACTTGAGGCGAAGTTCGGAAAGAACCAAGTTGGTTTGTACAGAGATGATGGGTTGGCAATTTTGAAAGCGAGACGAGCCAGATCAGCAGATAAAGCGAGGAAAGAACTACACGCTATCTTTAATGATATTGGCTTCAAGATAACAGCAGAGGTGAACCATCATGTTGTCAACTTCCTCGACCTCACTCTGGACTTGAAAAACGAAACATTTTCACCTTACAGGAAACCAAACAACGACCCTCTCTACGTCGACAATAGATCTAACCACCCACCCTCTATCATCAACCATATCCCTTCCTCAATCAGCAAACGCATCTCCTCGCTCTCTTCCGATCAAGCATCCTTTGACTCTGCTGCACCATTCTACGAAGATGCGCTTAAGCGCAGCAACTACGATGTACCTCTGCAATACTCGGCCTGTGATAATTCCTCCAGTTTGCCATCTACCAACCGAAGACGTCGTAGAAACATCATTTGGTTTAATCCACCATTCAGCAAAACAGTTCGAACTAACATCGGTCGAAATTTCCTACAGTTAATTGATAAACATTTCCCTTCTACCAACCCGCTCCATAAGGTCTTTAACCGCAACACAGTCAAAGTTAGCTACTCCTGCATGGAGAATATCAAAACCATAATATCCCGACATAACCATCGCCTGTTAAAGAAAAACCCTACACGAAAACCTGTCCCATGCAACTGCCAAAAACCAGATGAATGCCCACTAGACGGAAAGTGTAAAGTAGACAACATTGTCTACAAAGCCACGGTGACAACAACTGATGGCGGAAATACAAAAGAGTATATCGGAATGACGGCCAACCCATTCAAAGAAAGATACGCCAACCACAAAACGTCATTCAACCTTTACAACCACTCGTCTGACACAAAGCTTTCGAAGTACGTTTGGAGTCTGAAGCAAAGTAGAAGAAATTACAGCATCAAGTGGTCCATCTTGAAACGAGCTGCTGCGTACACGCCTGGTGGAAAGCGATGTGGCCTCTGCTTGGAAGAGAAATTATGTATCCTGAAAGCGAAAGGAAACAATTCACTGAACACGCGATCAGAGTTTTATGCAAAGTGCTGTCACAAGGAAAAATTTAGCGCGTGCAAATTAAAACCGGTGACGATAGACAAACCTCCGCGTCAGCGAGCGACCGTTGATATTGACGAATCAAACACTAACTGAATTAATTGCCTGAAGATCGTCTTGAATAAGGCGTGAAACTTGAGTAGCAATAATTAATTTTAAGATAAAAATATATATATATATATATATATATATATATATATATATATATATATATATATATATATATATATATATATATATATATATATATATATAGTATTTTAACTTAAAATTGAGTCACTTAAAATTGATGTTGAGCACTCTTTTTACACTATATAATTGAAATATTATTATTATTATTATTATATATATATATATA
>CACRXK020001222.1:28709-40765 GCA_902702795.2 Paramuricea clavata | reverse complement strand
GAAACTTGAGTAGCAATAATTAATTTTAAGATAAAAATATATATATATATATATATATATATATATATATATATATATATATATATATATATATATATATATATATATATGTACGGTAGTATTACGTATATACTGTTTTCATAATATTATTTATACATGAAAGAATTACTCAAATATTACACAGTGTAAGCTCAAACTATTTCAAGTAGTCATTTTTTCGGGAGCATCAATTCTGTCGTTTGGTAAATTATCGGTCAAATCCGCCAAATTTGCAGTTGTTGTGTTGCCCAAAGTTTCACTCAAATCAACAGATACATCGTCTAAATCCGTAACCAGATAAGATTAATTTTTTGAAGTTGAATCATCAGTTTGTGTCACGCCTTCCTTTGGCGTTTTCGAATGATCACTGTCAGTTTTAGGTCTTTCGTCACTCCCTAAACCTACAATATCAGCAAGATTGTTTTCACTATTTTGAAAACTATCATCAGATTTTGGAAGGGTATTTCCTCCTTCTTCAAGCTCATTACTGTCTTTAGTAAACAAGCTCATTTCAAATCCGCTGTTATTGTTTTGCTGGTTATATGTGGACTTTTGCGTATCCTCGATATCTTGATTTTTATTCTGTGGAGGTGAACCAATTTCTTTTGCGTTTGACGAACCGTACGGTGTTTCATCATTACTGGAACACTGAGGGGTATCTCCTGGGCAATCGTTATCACCAAGGTGTGGTTCTAACTTCCTCTCTTCATTTTCCAACGTCTCGACATTCTGATTTTCTTCTTCTTTCTTTCTTCTTTCGCCTACCATCTCTATTTCTTTTTCGGCTCCTGGATTTAAAAACACGTTCTTGGGAAGTTGATTCCGTTCATCGTTACTAAGTCGATCATATGATGGTTTTCTGGAGCTTGTCTGTGGCTCGGTGGAATCTTCACTTGGGCTGGAGCCTTTCCGAGACATTTTTCGTTTCAGACTTAGTTTTGTATCGCTGAATCGTTTCATTATGTCTCGGCTGAATCGACGTTGTGTAGCTTTTCCAAGCTGAAAAAAACAAATTGTAATTATTTTACAAGTTTTGCCATTTAAATTGATATACATAAAACAGTTTATCGCATAAATTAAACTCAAATTATTTGGATGGCTGGAATTAACACAATTATCCAATTACGGGGTCCAAGAGAAAAAAATATCGCGTTTTTACATGCACGTACTTTTGGTTGGTATTGGATATTTTCGTTGAGATTATTGTAGAGCTCCCAGAACTTTGGTCGATTAAAACTTTTGGTGCTCCAACACTTCAACATAATGTTATATCTAGCAAGAGAAGAAAAGGTCTTTAAACAAAATGTCCTTACAATTCTTCCATGTCAAGGCATATATTAACGTTTATACTACATGCATGGGGGCCATTTCGCCCTACAGGCCTTGCTAGCTTGTGGCTCAGACTGAGCCATAACCTTACTCTTACATTTGAAATATGGACTCACACTAATTTACTTATTATACCAACACTATCAGGTATCTGCTGTTTAATACACTTTTCCATAATTATGTCACACATACTTTTTGGTCGCGGAGGCTCGCTGTCATTAGTAGATTACCCAAGGTTATTGGCTCACTGTTCATGAGAGCGAGGCTCCCAGGCCAAATGACGTAATTATCGAAAGGGTATATTGTGCTTAATTAAATCTAGTGTACTCCTTGCTTTCCTTTCCCATCCTTCTTTTGTATTCTATATTAATGTGTTGTTTTGTCTGTACTGTCCTGACTTGATGGTGAGCACCATGCATGGGACCTAGTCTCGCTTCTCCATCCTTGGCACGCTTTTACATATTGTTATTCTTGTGTTGTTATGTGCTAGTTATGCACAATAATGGGTGGCTATTTGCATGCGTGCCAAATAAAGCTGTTAAATTAATTGTCTTTTTTGGTCCAAGTTAGTTGTATAGACATTTCGAACCCAGTTTTGCTGTACGCCGTTGTGTGTATTACAGATTCATACAAAATTCAACTCACAGAAATTTCGGGCAATCTTGTGGTCGTTTCAACTTTTTTCCACTGAGAATATAGAGAGCCACTTTTTGATCGTCGATAATATCGTAGTAGGGATGACATCCTAATAAAAATTTGGAGTAACTTTAATTAGCACCAAAGGCCGGAGGTTCAATTCCCACCGCGGTCAAGTAAAAGTTTCAGCTTGTTCGGTTCCGACACACTCAGAGAGCATCATCTTTGCAGTTCGTCGTGTTTTCTAAATCTGTCTATGTATATATGACAACGACGAAAGTAAATTAATCTGGTATTTAAATTAATTTAATATATAAATTAAATTAATTTAATATATTAAATAAAAAACTTACCATGGTAAGTTAAATAAAAAAGTTACCATGGTAACTTACCATGGGTGAAAATTTCCCAAACTAGAACTCCAAACGACCACCTACAGTACAAAATAACATAATGCTAAAGTAGTAAATAATATATGGGGGAAAGACTCAAGATATAATATATAGTAAAGTGCAAACTGGGGGGGTGGAGATTCTCGTAAAAATCAAATCACGTATCAAATACTCACATGTGAATTTTTATATGTGAAATAAGATCAATTCTATAATTATACAAGTGCTTTGATTTAAATTAAAATTACATTTTGAAACTTACACATCAGTTTTTTCGTTGAACTGAAGCGATTTTATGGACTCGATTGCCATCCACCGCAGAGGGAAACATCCCTAAAAACAAATATATTCTTTCATTTAATGCACTAATTTTCACTTATAATTCTCAAGGGATTTACTGCAAATTACCATCAATTTGTAAAGTAACGAAAAATGAAGACCTAAAAAAATGTCACTAGATCCAAGCATTTGAACTTCATTTACATTCGCACTAGCCTAGACCCATGCAGGCCTTCTATTTTTATGTACTATTTAAAGAACGAGCACGAGTGTTTTATTAGGTTTAAAGCGCGCGAGTGACTTTAGACCTAATAAAACACGACCTGCGAGTTTTTTAAATGGCTTCAAAAACGTTTGCATAATAAGTAAAATCTTTATATAAAAATCTTTATATAAAAATCTTTATATAAAAATCTTTTTATAAAAATCTTTATATAGCTTGCATAACAATGGTCTTTTGTTAAAGTGTTCTTTAGCTGGTATAAAGACGTATGCACGTGACTAATTTCTTACTCAAGATTGGATAATTGCTTCATGAATTATTAATGAGTTTGCGAATAGCAAGCGAAAAAATAGAAGGCCTAGTGGATTTCCCAACAACAAGGTCAAAACTGCCCTGAAACTGCCCTGGTTGCGAAATGCCCAATTATTGCGTTCTCAAACAGAATTATTTGCAACTTAACGGCGAATTTAAACCGATACAAGCTGATACAGGTAAAATAGTTTGAAGTAACACTATTATTATGTTGCGAAAGGTCAAAATGAGTCAAAATATTACTACAAAATAGAACTTAGTTTAGTCATAAAATGTTTTTATAGTTAATGTAATAACTACTGGACAGTATAAATTGCTTTAGTTATTGGTTTCTGATCAATTTCGGATCACAAAGTTATGGGGCTAATTTGAGAACTTGTGAAATTTACTAGGCCTTTACGAGGCAAATGACCATTGCGATAATTACCAGCCGAGTAAAGGCCTCGCTAGGTCTAGCTGCATTCGCACGAGGATTCTTATCTGAGCCCACGATGCCATGCAATGGAATGCTCAGCGTTAATTCCTTTTCTTTTTCCAAACCTTGTATGCCATTTTACAAATACGCATGCATGGTTACGATAGCGTTTGCAGAATCATGAAATATACCTCGCTTTTTTGTTTGTAGTAACTTTTAAGATAAACATCTTTCGCCATTCCAAAATCAGAAATTTTTGCGACGGTGTTGCTGTCGAGTAAAACGTTTCTTGCCGCGAGATCCCTGTGAACAATCTGCAAAGACAAATTGATTTTTAATTACAGAACTACGTATTATCACGGTTTCAAAAGGTTTTGTCATGATTTTGTTGACGTTAATTAAAACTTAAAATGACGAAATAACGAAAGTAACGAAATTACAAGTACTCGTTACACGAAATTACAAGTACTCGTTTTTTGACCGATGTCTACGTTTCTTTTTCGTTACATTTTCACGTTGAAAAATAGCATTATATTGCTATTAATATTGTTTATACTATCAGCTTTATTATGTAAATTTGGTCGATTAACTGATTCACTTTACAATAACTCCTCTGCCTATTTGGCGGTTTGAAGTTCGATTATTCTATTATTATTATTTACAATAATTGAATTGAACTCTTTGCCATTGTAATTATTAAAACCTGGAGATGTAACTTTAAACAAGTTCCAGAAATCGTTAACAAACTTTGTAACGGTATATAACTAGTTACATTTTTTATCTGTAATATTTACTGGTAACTAGTTCCTTTTTTGGGCTTTAACTGCATGTAATAGTAACTGGGGGGGGGGGGCTAACTGGGTTCCAAAGAAATATTAAGTAGCTTTCACAGCACCATTGACACGACGGCTTGTGTTCTAATATGACTTATCTACAATATTTTAAAAATATGCCATAAATATTTTCCAATGAAAGAACAGTCTGAAACTCACCTTGTGGTTTGCAAGGTATTTCATCCCATTGCAGATTTCTAATGTGCGACTCTGTTTCCATTCTTGCGATAATGTTTCCTTATTGGCTGTATTTACATAGTCATGTGACGGTTCGTTATAATTTTTCAGGTAGTCTATCAAGCTACCGTTGTTGCAGTACTCCATAATTAGATAGAATGGTCCTAGAAATATGAGAATCTAATTATAGAATCATCCTCAGAGGTACGAAAAACATAACATGAATGAAGTTATGCATAACGTGAAGCATTAAAAACCTGTTTTAAAACGGTTATACTTACTGTTAAAATGTTATTTCATGGAGACATAAGAATTTTACAGGGGTGAGGAGATTTGGTGGAAGTTGGGAAATGTTTTCCTTCTCAAACTCAATCTTCCGAAAGACTAAAATGCATGTATTAATCCATCTTTGACGGTTACTTAATTGTGCGAAAATGTAATGACCTCAATCACCGTGACTTTGCACAAATGAACATAAACAAAGACAACAAAATAACACAAGACTTCTGTTCAGTTTCCTAATCATCATATCCTGATAAACTTGAACGCAGATAGCAACGGAATTTTAAGCTGCAAAAATTTAACCCATACCTCCTGTGCTTGAGCAAACTCCAATCAGATTAACGACATTTTCATGCTTGTCTTCAAGCTTAAGATGTATCTCGAGTTCCTCTAGCATGTCATCCAGCGAAACTCGCGATCCTAGAAAGAAATGAGTTAAAAGTTGCGATTAAAATGAGTCAAAGCTACGATTCAAGTAGACTTTCCAAAGTCCGCGGTTCGTGGTTCCTGGAAACGACGGACTTTTGTTACCCGCAAGCGCGCCAAATTTACCGGTGCATTTTTGCTCCGGTGACGTCAGTGAATGCTCATTATTATCCTGTACTAACGACGCCAAAACAATAATGAACTAGTGAAATCGACATGGTGAACGCCCACTATATCATAATTGATTGTCGCGCCAAATTTTTCAGTAAGATAAGATTCAAAATCAGGCAAGTGACACAAGTCGCTCGCTTCCGTCTTTCTCAAGCGCTCCCTTCTTGCTACGCGCGGTCCCTAGCGAGCGACTTGGGCAAGTCTACGATTCAAGTTGAACCTTAAACGGAATTATGAATTTATAATTATTATGATGATTGTGTCAATCGAGTTCGTTGTAAGATGTTACAGATCTGAAAACATGTTGTACCAAAGTTGTTGTCAAACCGTTATCAGGATGTGTTCGCACTGCTTTTTCTCAGTTGTGAAAAATCACCTTGTTACAAGGTTGGTAACGGTCAGTTTTCCAGCAACGCTAAATAAATACAGGTTCCTCGTAACGGGTGGCTACAACTTGTTACGTGCAGACGATATGTGACTTGTTGGAACAGCTTGTTGCAAGTCTGTTGGCCTCGTCAACCTTTTTACAAGATGATAACAACTTGTTCCAAACTTTCACAACTGTGCAAGAAGTTCGAACACATCCTGTTGACAAGCTATCGGAGTTTTTGTCCCGGTTGTTTCACAGTTTTAGTCGCAATATTTCACGGTGTCATCAATTTACGACTGCATACCTCTCGCTGTTTGCTTGGATAACGGATCCAAGTGGGCCAAAACTTTGCACTTCGCTAAAAAATGTTTTCACTTTTTCGTACCCAGGTATAATTAGCCGTGCAGAATTAGTACCTTCGCCCCGGACTTACGCCCGGAACGGCGCACCACGCCGTTGGCTCGGAGATAATTAAGACAATATTTCCACACATTCATTTATTTCAGACAGTTTGTTTAGCAGTCGTCCCGATGTTGCTGTCTTGCATGCGCAAACTCCTCATATATGTTTGATCGGACAACGTGGCCAGCGCTTGCCCGGCAGATATTTTAACCTCTGAATTTAAGTAGATTCCATACCTCTTGCCATTTTTGCAGCACACAGTCTTTCAGGTTCATCTGGTTTGCGCACAAGAACTTGCTGTACTTCGCCAAATTGTCCTCGTCCCAGTCTCACTCGTGTTAACGTAATGCAGTCACGTGGTACATCCAGATTGCGATTCGCTACATCGTCCTTGAGATGACCGAGGTTCGAGATCCCGTTATCTTCCGTTTCCACGAAATGTGGATTTGTGGTAATATGGTAATTGTTCGCTTCTACATCAGTTGGACGATTTTCTGGAAGCTGTTCCATAAACTTTTTCTGCAAGGGAAAAAGGAATTGTCCGATTTATAACTTTAAAGCAATTCACCTGAAAATAACGTTTAAATATAATGTAAATATAATTTTAGGTGTATCTTTATATTACTATTAGTATTCTACCTTTGTATATTCTAACTTGTTGGAATGTAGGGCACCTGTTGATAACAGCATTACTTGTAACGCTGAAAGGTTTACCCTACTAAAATAAAGTTTCTCATACTCATACTCAATTTGGAGCGACGACTGCGCATCCAAATGATGCGTTCTGCGCTGGTCCCAAATTGCAGTTGCATCATAATCAGAGTATTTCTTAAGCACTGAATGATAAATTATGTATAGGTTAGTATAATTACATAGGTGATTATTGAAAATTCTCCACGCTGATTGGTTGTCATTGAGGTGATAATAACGCGATAATCACCTAAGCGATTTTTAATATGGCGGCCGAAGCCGTTTTGTCAATTGAATGACGAAGAAAATGTGTATTTTTTATTTTTTTTCCAAATAATCGCCTATGAAATTATACTAAAACAATTATTCACCAATAATCACCCCGCCTTCGGCGAATATTTGTTAAATAATGATGAAAGTAACATACCACAATATCTTCCCGGTTTCTCCGTTCTTGCTCTTTTGCCTTTTTTCTCCGACAGACGAAAAATATTACCCCCACGATGATGACCACTACGAGCACAGAGATTGATGACGCTATTACTGGCACGTTTATACCTAAAATGGGAATTAAAATATAGAATCGTCACCATGTATGGCTTTGGATTCTATACCGCTTTAAATATAGGGTATAAAATATGATTCCATTATCCCTAACATAATAGATAGTGAATGAATGAATATTTGAAAGTTTAGGATTTTTCATTGTTTTGATGGCTTTTTTTTCCTTTGCGTTGGCCATTTTTTTAAGCGTATACGCTGATCAAGTTTAGCCCGAGTATCAAGCCCTGTTTCCCTTTCCTCAAATGCGGATGTCTTGTCGCATGTAAAAAAAACAAAATCTAGTTTTCACCTGATTGGTCTATCAGACAAAAAATTTAATTCTTTTGATTGATTAGTACTAATTAGATTATAATTCTATTAGCTCATGGTATATTTAGCAGTTTTAACTAAAATTAATATAATTGTTGTTCTTCTTATGTGAAAATTTAAATTCTCTCGGGAGATTTGATTGGATACAAAATTAGCGCATTGTGCGGGCTCATGTTTGTCAGCGGACATCCGACACAAAATTGGGAGCACTGTCAATTTTTTATCGGACGTCCGCTGGAAAAATGGGAAGATTTTTCCGCACTGTGTTGGGGGAAGATTTACCAAATATGACCAAAGTTTCCTGCTGTTACCTGGAGATGGCGTTCTTGGGGATGGTTGGATATCTATGAAGAAAGTAAAGCTTATATTGTTAAGGTGCGCATACACGATTCAGTTTATATTATCTTAAAAGTCTGGTCCTGTTCATATGAGAAAGGCTCTATACAAGAAAGCGAGCCATCTGGGCGAGATCACGGCTGTGTAAGTCGAGATTACAAATGGGCGGAATGAAAAGTTTTCCATAATATAAATACGCCGGCTCCTCTCACAAAATTGGAAGAACTGTAAAAAAGCGAGGATTTCAATTTTTCATCCGATGGGAAGATTTGCCGAATATGACCAAAGCTCCTTAATAATATTTTAAGAATTAATTTCTCACGACAACATTTCCCGATCATTCTGTAAAACAGCAATGAATGCCTAAAGTGAATTTTTTATTTTTGAAACAATTTTAATGGGCGTTATTACCAGGCCATCATCGAAGCATGAACTGGAGGATCATGGCTCTCATGTCACCTGGCCGTTTGAACATGGCGTACAATAACATGACGTACTTCCAGTTATATTTTGATAGAAATTCTTAGGACAGGGATGGTAGGTCTTTAAGGTTATATTCAAGTATTTCTCTTTGCTGCAGAACGGTGAAGTAATGAGGAATGGTTGTGTTGTACGGGAATGGTGGAAAGGATCGTGGAATAATTATGAAAAAATAAAGCTTTGTTAAAGTGCACATGCACGAATCAGTAGTTGTCTGACCAGCAGAATTGGTGTCGTAGTCACCACACCTGCCTTTCAAGCTGGGAGACCCGGGTTCAGACCCTGGTCGGACCTCTACTCAAAGGTCTTAAAATAACTAAGGAGAATGAGCGACCTTTACATTGACATCAATAAATGGTCAGGTTTTCGCGTTGTCTTGGATAAGGACGTTAAATCGTCGATACATCTGATTCCCTATCTATTGGGATATAGCCTGTTGAGAAATCCACTCACCAATGAGTGAGAAACTCAATAAACATATCAGTTAAATATATTCTAAAATCTTAAAAACTAATTAATAATTTATGAGGAAAAGACAAAGGAAATCACTGCCGTGTCGGTGGTTTTATATGTGATAAGAAATCATTAATTTACATAAACTTTAGCTTTGATTTTCTCGGCTTAGACAATGTTTATTTATGGTTTTCCGAAGATGATCAAAACTGGACGAGTGCATATGAAATTTTTGATCAGAAACTTGCGAGTGCATGTATGTCTTGCCAAATTGTATGTATGAAAAACTACATACTGTTACGCGTTTTAACACGAGAAAATGCAATAATCTAACTTAACTTCGTACGCGAATTATTTCAATTGTTTACTCACACTCTGATGAGATGGGTTCTTTTCATTCAAGTGATATTTAGGTACTTTACGCAACAATTCATTCTGCTTAGCGTGACAATGAAACCAAAATATTACCTATCTCAAAAGTGTAGATAGCAAATGTATGATGTATTATTAATGTACCTGGTGTACATGCTGTTCTGTTCCATACTCCAGTTTTGTTCAAAGTCGTAAGTCCTTCTTCACATTGTGTACAGTTGAATGTATGATATATTAACGTACCTGGTATACATGCTGTTCTGTTCCGTCTTCCAGTTGTGTTCAAAGTCGTATGTCCTGCTTCACATTTTGTACAGTTAAACATCCCTGTGTTTTCTTGATATGTATCTTTTGGACATGGAGTACATGTCGTGACATTCACATCCAAATACGCGCCTTGCGAACACTCTTGAAATACAAATACTTCAATTAGTAAATACTTGTTGTTGTTTGAAATTGCATGTTGTTGTTGTTGATGTTGCTGTCGTTGTTGTCGTTGCTTGTTGCATGGTTGTTGGTTGCTGTTGCTGATGTTACCGTTGTCGTTTTTGCTAAATTGATGTTGTTGCTGCTGTTTTGAATATTTTTGTATAGTAGCTTTTGTTCTCTTTGTTTGTTCGCTTTTGGTTGTTTGTGTTTGTGTTTGTTGCTGCAAACACGCTGATTTTGTTTTCTGAATATGGAAGGTTTTCAACAAATTCTCATATTCTTTCATAGACTTCATACATTGAATATTTTATTTAGTATGGCTTTACTCACCACACATCCTGTTTACTTCTTTTGAGTCTGTCGGACATCCATAGTGCAGATCTAGATCGCAGTATTGGTTTTTCCGCTTGTCATCTATTGTATCAAACTCCGCCGCGATTATTTTGCCAGATATATTTAGGGCAAGCTCACTCTCAAAGTTTCCAGTTGAAAGAACGGGGTTTACTACTTCACCCGAGCATTCCTCAAGTTTCGCTCGGACACTATGTAATACGCTGTAATTAGACCAATATACTTCTTTGATTCCAACTGTGATTGTGTAGTTAGTGGTGATGACATACTCTTTGTCATTACGTAACGTTTGAGTAATCGTCAGGTTAATAATTGGATCGTTGCAATTTGACGAGTTGGTCGCTTTGAGTCGACCGTGTAACAGCTCAAGCGTGTATTCTGCGTCTTTAAACACGGAATTATTAACGGTTGAGTTGAACGTGTAATTCACTAGGTAATCAATATACTTTTCACAAACTTTGAAGGGAACTGAAAAAAAGAATTTGAAATAAAGCTAATGGGCACACTGGTAGACGATATTAAAATAGGAAATTAATAAACGATGATCAACTTTGTATTATAGACACACCAATCTTTTCAACATACGGCTGCGATTTCGAAAAGAGGTGTGCTATTAACTCATTTACAAAATTACAAACTGATATACTAAACTTATTTCAAGCATTCATTAATAGTAATAATAATAATTATTATTATAATGCATAAGCTTATTGGCAAATCATGTCAACCATTATATGTTACGTGCAGTGGCTTTAAACCTGATAAAATACTCCCAAAAAGCGGTATTCTTTATATAAAGCGTATAATAATAAGGCAGTATATATATTTTCAATTTGTAGTCGTGTTTGAAGCCGTTTAATAAACTCGGAAGACGTGTTTTATTAGGTCTAAAAACCACTCACGCTACGCGTTCGTGGCTTTAAACCTAATAAAACACTCCTGCTCGTTTATTAAACAGTACTTAAATATTAGTATGCTAATCATTTCAAAAATATAATCACTTAATGTTAGTTATAAAACATTATATTTAACAAAGGCCGAGGAAGGAAGCTTTTTGCAAAACGAATCATGAGATACCGAACTTCTTATCTCTTCCGGTATTGATTCCATATTTGAGCCCCACTATAACTGAAACCTTTTTATAGCATCGGACTTCGATTACCAGAGTTGCTGTGAAAACTAAAGGATCGGATTAGACATTTTCAGATCGGATTCGGATTTCAAAAAATTAGCAATTGTGAGATTGTAAACCTGCATTCCGATCCGATGCATACCGCACTTCTCTTCATGCATCTTTTTCAATTACACTTTCCATCCTGCTTGCAACCTATTTTCATTGGTATATATTATAAGCTGATACAATTAAAACGCGCTATGTCTGTCCATTATTAAATAATAATATAACCGGATAGTTTACCTGTTGCTTTTCCACAATTTAGCCACCTAATATGAAGTGATAATATTACAACCACAATAACTGATTTGCTCAACATCTTTTCCTGTTAAATATCAAGACGAATTAATACTTAGATGGAATATTTCTTCATTGATCACGTACTGGCTAAAACTATTTTTTGATGCTGCATCTTTAGTGCAATTAACCTTTCGTTGTCCGTATAAGAACAAAGGGTGCTCAATTATATATATATATATATATATATATATATATATATATATATATATATATATATATATATATATATATATATATATATATATATATATATATATATATATATATATATATATATATATATATATATATATATATATATATATAGTTTTA
>CACRXK020001222.1:0-28689 GCA_902702795.2 Paramuricea clavata | reverse complement strand
GACTGTTGTGTTTTTTTGAGGTAAAACGAAAAACTATATTACGCTCTATCTGTATGGTATTGAGCACTGTTTGTGTTTCGTAAACCAAAATCTTAAGCTATATATATATATATATATATATATATATATATATATATATATATATATATATATATATATATATATATATATATATATATATATATATATATATATATATATATATATATATATATAAAAGCGGTGCGGCCCCTAAACTTGGCAGATTTACTGTACATCTTGCCCACGATATATTATTCTTTGCAACTGTGTAAGATTATTCGGGCATTTAATACTCTTTGCGGTTGAAACTGTCTCAACAGGAGGTCAAGGGCCGGCCTGGCCCCTGGAAGGTTGTTATTATGTTTTGTTATACGCTTGATATTTCGACGTTGTCGTAGTCCCCTACAATTCTTCACCCTTCCCTGAGATATATTATTAACTAGTTTATCGTATATAGAGACATATGATCAGTGTTGGCAACTTAGGTAAAGAAAGTATAGTTTTTTCAGTTTTTCATATGTTCTGCGTATCTAAGTACGGTAAACAGGTCGATGAATCATGCATTGTGTATATAGACAAATTGTCTGCGTCGTTTGCGCATGCTCAGTAGACACACTTGCATGCGTGCGTCGCTTGCCTCCACAAATAACGCATCGATACAAAATTGATACAATATTTGACAAACTATCAGAAAAATATAGCAAACAGTTAAATTTAATATGGTGATTGATGCACACAAAACAATGCATTTCTAACAACTTGTCAACATGTCTTGATTTGTACGCACCGCTTGTTCCCAGCTGGTTGAGCTCAACACACTTGTTACAAGTTGTTCCAACAACTTGTTATCGATCACATTTGCCAGGCGGAGAACAATCGCCGACTGGATTGCTAGTGTGATCTAGGATTAAACCCTGTTCAAACTTCAAACCTGTCCAAACACCGTCCAACATTCTTAAATTGGTCCAACAAACTGTTGGATAGTGTTAAATTGTCGGGTAGAAATTTTAAACATAGCTGTCCTAATTCGATCCAATTAACATTACACTCGCATATAGTGTTCAAACAAAGCCAACATGTTTCCTCCAGTAATAGTGGGCGATGTTGTATGGGACGTGATGTTGGCTTCTTCCGAACTGGCCTTTATAATTTTCGAGATTATGACAAAGTCGTCATCAGACAGCATTAAAATTGTATACATATTTATATATAATTACCTGTATAAAGTTTAAATACATGCTCATAGCAAAATTTACTAGAAATTATCAAAGCTTATCATTATGTTATATAGCCTATCTGATAGTCTCAGTGCTACAGTATATATATATACTGAACTGATTAACTCATTACAATTTCCAAGACCAACTGTTACAAATGACTATACATGTCTAGACTGAAGAAATTATTTAAGCCCAGATGAAGACGGCGAGGATTTCACGCGACCTTGGTTAGCATGTATTCTAAGTTAAAACATGTTGGAACACTTATCAAACCTTTATTTCTTAATCTAGAGCTTGAAGTGTTCCCTGTAACAATTCGTGACCGCCAACTCTCATCCTGCTTTGACCGAGGCTGTAGAGTAATGCGTTTTTTTTCTCTGAAACTTGAATCAATTTGACGCAATTTATAAAGAATCTATTAATGCCTATAACTCTATAGGAATTTCCAAACAAATTATGTAATCTAGCAATGATTTGGTGTTAAACCTTACCTTAGCTACAAGACTTCGCTTCTTCCTTGTTTACAATGCAAGTATATTATGAAATGCATAGTTTTGGCAATTCAACTTCCCTGTTTGTGTTGAATTCTTGCATATTTTATATGCCACTTGTGATTCTGTTATAGGATCCCAGCTGTGGCTATATTGAGTTGTGGTATTGTTTGGTAATCTCATTGATATCACGTCTTAGATATGATTCGAAACAATCTAAAGGGGTGTTTTAAAGCCCCCATTTAAACCGTGTAAATAAACAAGATTCCCTTGATGACAAATATTGCTAGTATGTTAAATTGTCAGAAATCGTTACAGGGACAATTAACAGGCCGCAAACTTGACAGATCAGTTGTCTTGTTACATTCCAGATCCGGTTGTCTTGTTGATTATTGTAGCATGCAGTTGCCTTGTTAATTCAAAAAAAGTCAAAAAGAATTTGTTTGAAGTGGCGAGGAATTGATTTTGTTCAAGTTCTCACCGTGATTTGTGAAGACTAGCATGCGGATATTGTCGTTGCTATTCTTCTGTTGTCACTAGTTGGCATACAACTGTTTCATTTCTTAAATAATTTCCCACGGCGCGTGGTATGTTTTGATACGAAAAAAATTACATAATCTAATTTAATTCATGTTGGTGGAAAGCACGTCCACCTATTTATTATTGCAAAACTTTCGAACCGTAAGTCGGGATATGGATCTTCATCGGTGCTAATTATATAAGCGTGGTGCGGTTTATTATATAGTAGAGAGTGAGACACTAAAAAATACACAGTGAGATATATTTTCCATTATCTTCACTAGTGAAGATATCGATCACGTGACTTTTTCCAATTTGCTTTCAAACGTGAAATTTCACATTTTTTTGCTTGGAACTATATAATAAACAGAACATTACACGGTGGCTTGTCAGGCTTGAAGATATGACTTTTATCTTCTCGTGTTAGAAACAATATTTTACTCACTCGCTGCGCTCGTTCGTAAAATATTGTTTTCACCACTCGAAGATAAAAGTGATGTCTTCGCGCCGCCGTGTAATATCCTCCATATATTACGCGAACGTACCAAAGCAATTCATAACTTATGTGTATGTCCTATGTGTAAATCATATGATGTGTGCATGTGACGAATATCATTACTCCTCATGTTGTAATTATGACTATGACTATTAAATCTTTGAGAACATTTCTTGAAACAATTATCAGAAATTAATAGTAGCAATAAATTGGCTTTCGCTGTTTAATACCAGCATCAGGGCCAGAGCTACTGCATGGGGGAACCGTTGTTTAACACCAGTATCAGGGCCGGAACTACATTTAAGTCCCCATTATGTAAAACTAGTGTTCGAAAAAAAAAATCGGGGGACATTTTTTCTGTTTTTGTCGACCCCGCCGACTTTTTGAATTCCCCAACAGATAGCGCTCGGCACGGCCCTGACCAGCATAAAACTGTCAAAACCCATTCGCAGTTTGCTTTATTACCTATTTATCAAGCTGCTAACATTAATGAAAATGTTCTAATTCCAGGATGTCATTGGACCGTACTATATCTAACAGAACTCGAGCTTTGGTCAATTTGGATGTTTTCGCTTCAAAAGGTAAAAACATTTAACTTGTTGACTAGAATCCTTTTTTGTTTGTGCCTCGACATGTTTCAGCAATAACAAACAGCACAGCGATAACAAATACCACATTCCTCAGTAAATTAAGGACACTGCAGGGGATCAACAAGCTTCTAAACGGCCGAGTGGCGGTTGTTGTCTGCCATCAGATAGTCATGATCAAATTACCCTTGAGTATCAAAGTTCATTGGATCACAATGGCGTAACCTCGCAGTCCATCAAAATACGCAGAAAAGAAAACTTTTGATGAAGTACTGGCCTGTTCATTTCAAGAAGTTAAACTCCCAGTAGAGTTATTTTGAAACAAAGTTAACTCCAAATGTGGAGTACAATTAGGTTAAAAATAACTCCTTCGGAGTTCGATGAACTCCCTGGAATTAACCGAGTTTACATGTAACCCGCATGAAGTAAACTCTATATATCTGGAGCAAGATCGGCCTATCAGACAAGTGAAGCCAGATGCAGAAATTGACGTCCAATAGCTACATATGAACGTCGTAAACAGTTATACTACCATTTTCCCCACTGATTCCAGTTCTACTTAATAAACCGTATCGCTAAACAAGTTATCAGGTTTTCAAATCGATGTCAAAATACGAAGTTTCTGCACACTCCTTGCCAGCTTCGTGTAAACCGCGCAGATAAAAACAATAGAAAGGAACTGGAACGTCAAATCGGTGAAATGAATAAATCTGGAACGCTACCTCCTACCGCAAATTTGAAGCCAATTAAACTTCAACGGGCCAGTCGCAGTCTTTTCACGCACACGAAGAGTGCTCAATCCATAGCTCAATCAGTCAATCATGATATAAATACGAGTGTCTTGACCCCCAGACACGCGTGTCTGGGGGTCAGATTTGCCTTCAAGAAAAAGGTAGCGTTCATTTCAATGCGTCCAATAGCTCTTCAATTTCCGCCATATCTTGGATTCACTTTTTGGACTCGAATTCTCGCTCCAGTATATATGGAGCTCACTGGTAACCTGTCCGTTCACTCAATGGCTGAAAAGTCACGGCTCAGCCGACAGTTTTAAAATATGCAAAAGCAAACGAGTTTTAAGTAAAAGAATCATATACAAACAAAAATATATAGTTAAATATACCCTCAATTTTACATATATTAACAATCCGTAGAGAACATTCTTGGTCGTTCACTTGCATCGGTCAATTCATCTGGTATTGATGAACTACCATCGTTTTGGACCGATTCTGTCGGTGGTTTAAGTTCATTTTCAATTTCATGCTGTAACGACGTTGTAAAAACTTCGGCACTATCTGATAAAGTTCTTTCTTTTTGATCTTCTTCATTATCATGACTACTTTCTTGTATTTCTTCATAATCAATACTACTATCTTGTATTTCTTCATTTTGCCTGCTCACTGGCATTTCGGAAATAGTATCTAATTCAAAAGTGTTATCATTGGATGCCTTGGGCTCCAGTTTCATTGGGCTCTTTTCTGAACCATCGTGTTCCTTCGACGTGGAACTACCCGCCGACTTTTGGTAACCTTGATTCTCAAATTCATTATTTAGAGTTTCGTTGGCAGGATCCAAAACCTCCATTTTTGTCTCTTTTTCTTCAGCCTTGCCAACTTTTTCCCCATTGGGCTCCTCTTCGTCGATTTTGGCGATCTTCTTTCCCGACGAGTTGCTAAGAGTCTTTTTGGCACGCGTTTTTCCGCCAGGATTTTCGATATCTTCCTCGTTTCGACGCTTTTTTCTTCGGCTGCTAAATTTGCGGAGAATTCTTTGTGGTAGCGCATCCTCCTTTATTTAGTAAGATAAAAAATGTTTGTTATGATAGGTTTTAGGGGTTTAACAAAATCTATTACTGTATTAAGTGGCACTACATTAAGTGGACACCCCTTTGGCAAAACACCTGAAAATTTCCTGAAAATTTCAAATGAAAATTTCCTGAAAATTTGGCAAAATCCTGGAAATTTCACAATGCTGTTGAAGTGACCTTTATTTTATTAAGTAGTCACCCCCATCAAGCGGACGTGGTCATCTTTCGCGCAGTCCCAAACGTCATTTTTCATTGTTTTGTAACTATAATATTAAACTGGAATACGGTCATGGGATCCGAAAAGTTGCACATTTAATGGACATGAAGAGCTTCTGCTAGCTATAAGAAGGGTGATTGTTTTGTTGAGCCAAACCAAACTTAGCACACCTTAACTGCTAAACTTATAAGCACGGCTCTGTCATTTTGTAATTGGCGTTATGTTTAGTTCTCCTGTTGTTATTAAATTAAGAATCAGTAACAAGCCTTCTTTCTCCCCCCCCCCCCCCCCACACACAATCTTTCTTGAAATGGATGATCGCTTTTGGGTTCCCTCTTGTGTGACACTATTTACTGCACCTCTAGGGAGAACAGTTTAGAACTAATAAAGTTTTATCATTTTTAAATTGTTAAAGACATCCAGTATAACGATATAACAAATTAGGAAACGTATTCAAATGATACCTTGTGAACTTCATTCTCGTAAAGAACTTCTAGTGCATCTTTGAGAGATTCAAACGCTGGTCTGTCGGGAGGATTTTTAGCCCAACATTTCTCCATAATGTGATACCTATGTGAATAGAAGAGCCAGTGAGATCGGAGATTGTGAGTACGATTTTCGTTCATGCAGGACTCAAGACATTCATGTGAAAAGGGTCATGTCATGGGTTTTCTCCAGTTACTTCGATTACCTCCCACAGAGAATGTTGACAGAATGACAGGGTAGGTTGGAATTAGCGCTACCCCCTAACTCAACCTTTCACGGGCAGCACTCTGTGATCAGAAATGAGTCATGATGTGACTGCCAGAAAGCACCCTCATAAAGTCTTCGACTCGATCAGGTTGAGCTGCGTCCTTCGTAATTCAGCTTAGCTCTCAGCTGCAAGTAAGGATGATTAGCACACCCCCACTTACTCACACATACTATCTTTATCTCACAACTATATTTCTACTAATTTTTCTTTTTCCCCCATTTCTTTTTTTCTTTCTTCCTTCTTTTTTTCTGGCCTCCTTTGATCTAGAATATAATACTATTTTCCCCTCCGTCCATCTCTTGTTCATTTTTAGTCTAGAAGTTTATTCAAACGTTCAATGAAAAAGCGATGCACCAGTCAGCAGTGCTATAGCGGTAAATTCTTTACTTACAAATCTTTTGGACAGTTTTTAGGTCTCTTCATGATCCTTCCGGATTTGATGTAATTCAAAAGCTGTGTGTGATCCAAAATGTTATTGTATGGAACACGACCTAATGAGATAAAAGACATTTTGTTTGAAACTGTTGTGGTATTACTCACCCATTGTAAAGGATTGTATGCTGTATATCATTTTGCCGCATGAGTCTTGTGTGGTTTATACCGACATTCGATTGGGGTAGCTTAAGCCAGGATTCCATATGGTCGTAATGGTCGTAAAGATTGAATCATGATCTTTCTCATCAGCCGAAATGCACTCGACTCGACTCAACCAGATAATGAAATGAGTCGATTCGACTCGTGACTCGATATTTGGGTGACTCGACTCGTGACTTGACCAGTTGGTGTCTTGGTGACTCGTTACACCACTGGTTACCAGCACGTTATTATATTTGATCAAAGTATCATATTTTATGATCGTGGTATTTACTACTGACAACTAATGCTCTGATGTGGCGCATGCATAGTACTTGACAATGCTGTATATCAAGTTATACATACCATCTGACATAATTTCCCACAAAAGTATTCCAAATGACCAACTAAGCAAAAGAAAACAAAATTTCAATTGATGGTAATGTTAGGCTTAGTGTTAATTTATGTGTGGGTTATGTTTAGATATGGTTTGGATTGCTACGAGTGCCTTGTCGTTGATTGTTTCACGTTTTATAATGATCTTGAAAACAAGCCTCCATCTTGAAAATCTATACTGTATATACTTGAAAATCTATACGTATATAGCAAAGATCATCACGTGTTTCTTTCCATTGCTATAAGAAACCTAATGACATACTAAATCTCCTTGAATAACTCATGCATGTAGACGTTTTAATGGTTACAACAATCCGCACCTAAAATGTCGCGCGTGTTGGTGTATATCATGGCATACTTACATATCACTCTGAGTATTATAAATAAACGACTCCAATGATTCAATGGCCATCCAGCGTACTGGTAGAAATCCCTATATGAAAAAAGTCCGTGACTAAATTGCATACAATACGAATTACTCTAGTTCTGTATGTAGTATGTCATTTTATTTGATAGCTTCTAGATCTCCAATGAGTTCCGCACACGAGAAAACCGAAGTACTCTGAGAAAATGGCGTTAAAAAATGGCGATTGAGTTAAATTGAAACGAAATTATAATCAGACAAGTGTATTTTGCACGAACGAAACCCCGTTCGTAGATGTCAATGAATCATGCACTATTTCACGCGCTTCCATATTGTGGTCTTGCTATTCTAAATATTTGCAAAAGATGAATTCAAGCAGAATTCATTGCTTCACAGTGCATCTTCTATTTTTATTTATGTATACCTCTGTGTCCTTGCGATAAATTTGTTTGACATAAATATCTCTCGCCATTCCAAAATCAGAAATCTTCGCCACCCAATTTTCATCGAGTAACACATTCCTTGCAGCAACATCTCTGTGAATGATCTAAACGAAGAGCAAGTATTACTGCATCTAATTAATCTTTTCACAGTTCTTCTCCCAGAGTTCCATGCAGTTATGCCCATTCAAATGACAGATAAGGAAGTATGATATAATGATTCCTTAAGTTTCTCCCATAACATCTGTTTTAAAAATTGAAAATGTTTGTGCTAAGGTAAATGTTCTTCGGAATCCAGCCTCCCAAGATCCCCCCTTATTCAGCTTAAACTAAACTAACTGTGGATTGCTCTATGGTCCAGTCCTAAGAACCATTCCCACTATGGAAGAAACATAAACTAGACTAACTTTATTCAGAAGTACAACCCTCTCAGTTCTGAACTGTTAAACCAAAACTACAACAGATAAATAGAGGATTCCATTTACCTTGAATTTGGCCAAGTGAGTCATTCCATGACAAATTTCCAATGCCTTCTGCAACTTCCATTCATATTTAATGCCAGGTTTTTCAGCCTTCGGGAAGATGTTGACATACTCTTGTTTTGGTTTCGCTTGAATTTGGTTCTTCTGAAGATATTTTAGTAGGTTCCCTTCGCCACAGTATTCCACTACCACAAATAAGGGACCTATAAAAGAAAATATTTTTCAGCAATTAATTTTGATTGCAAATGTAATATCTCTCAACCTATAATTATATAAAAGTCTGCTGCAATTAGGCAGCCGAAGTTTTGGTTCAAAACAGTTAAAAACAGAGTATGGGTATTATCACTTAGTAACAGTTTAAGACATGCATTTTATGAACATTCCATTTTCATTTCTAGTTACCTACCATTACTGGTTGTGCATCCACCAACAAGATTGACAATATTTGGATGAGGGTGTGGATACAGACTCGCTAACATCTCCAGCTCATCAAACAGTTCCTTCTCGTCTGAAAATGTGCCGCCACCTTGAAATCGGAGAAGAGGTAAGAGATATGAATAAATAGAGAAAACATCGCATCGTCTTCTATTATTGGGAGTTCAAGCGTCCACGACGCCAAAAAGAGTGGGGGCTACCAATTCTAGGGGTAAGAATAAAATGCATCATATTTCACTAGAAAAAATAGTGAAATTCATACTATGGAATTTGCAATCCCATTCCTAAATCACAATATATTCATATTATTTCCATACTATATATTCAATAGTATGGAAATGGCAATTAGGCTAAAAAATAGGATTTCCATACTATTTCCAACGAAGATCCATACTATTTCCATAGCAAGGATTTTGAAAAAAAATTCCAGTGTTTTTTATTACTTGTTTTGCCGACTGTTACAGATTTATGGAATTTTTACAACGAAACTGATAATGATAAAATCAAAGCTGGGATGTTCTATTTTAAAGCGTTTAAGGTGTTTAGATGAAGTTCCCTAAAAAAAATAGTGATTATTTAAAACGAATAGTGGGCATTGAGAAAGTATTCTTCAATTACAATAGTTTGCAGAGCAAACTAGATCCGGTGATTGTTCGCTTTTTGCCATGCAAATCTCCATACTTTTCGTTGTTTTAAACTTTGGCCAGCTGCAAAAGCCAATTAAAGGTCGAAATCAGTTTTGGACTTGTTCAGGCTCATATCTCAACGGCAATAATATTTTTTCTGAATGGAAATACCATTCCATCTGAATGGTAACAGCCTTTTCTTGACCTTTTAAAACTGTCTTGAATTCATAAGATAATCAAACTCAAGATTCTTTCCATATGTTCATTAAAGATTTACAAAAGATTTTGTTAAATTTTTGGTTTCCAGAAATTCGTCCCACCCAGATATATAAATATGGAAGAAGCAACAAATCTTTCCTCTCTTTCAAAAGAATTGTTTTTGCTGGAGTAATCTTTCATGAAGATCCAAATACAATCTCAAAGCTTTTGATCAAAATGCACATTTCTTAGCAAATTTTCCATCATACCTTTAATCATTTTTACTGCAACGACATTTTCCGTCCTATCATCTTTCAGCAAAATGGCTTTTTCCACCTTTCCGAAATTTCCTTTCCCAAGCACCTGACCAAGGAACTTCAAATTTTCTCTCGGAATTTCCAACTCCTTTGGAATATTGGCAATTCTAATGCTTGGTCTTAGGTCATCTGGTCTTAGGCCAGCGCCTTTCATTTTGTAATGATGGTTTGGCATGGAGGCTACGGAGTTCAGCTTGGGTCTCTGAGCCATTTCTGGATCGGAGTCTGTAAATGCCCTCCTGCGTGGATCAAGTGGTCCTGCAGACATTCTCTGTTGAGAAAGAGAAATATGTTATTAAGGGTTAGGCATGAGCAATAGGTTCTCTATAGAGATGATTTTCAGCATCTTGTTCGATAGACCTAATTGTTGAAGGATTTTGTGGATTTAAATTTCGAGTGTAAATTCTTATATATATGTTATTTACCGGCTGGGAGGTCCGGATAGAAAATATTTTGTCGAGGTCTCAAAAACGGCCCGAGGCCGAAGGCCGAGGGACGTTTTTGAGACCGAGACAAAATATTTTTCTATCCGGACCGACCTAAACGGTAAATAACGTATTTATTTTTTTGTCGAAGACTCAGAGGCAAATGGCAATGGTTTTATTAGATTGCACATATAGGAAACAAAACAATAAAAAAATTTTGATATTTAATTATTTTACTTTAGAAAACAAACAGTTCAATTAAAATACAGTACAATTATTTTATCCATCATTAAAATTATTTCAAAATTACATATTCATATTTTTCAGTTTTAAAACAAACAAATACAAAAAATTTTTGCTTTGCTTCGGCCATTACGTATAGGGTTCCTGACGGTGGTCAAATATCGTAAAATTCCGTCCGCTGCTGCAGCCAATCAGATTGCAGAAAACGCTAGGATTCCGCCCGCTGGCTCTAACCAACTGAGCTACAGAGGCCAGTTGTCGAGTGCAAGTCTCTCTATCAAATGGAAATTGATATGGAAATTGAAACGATTCGCATATGGAAGAGCACCTGCAATTCCGGTACGGTGCCTGAACTCTCAGAGCACCTGAATCGCAGGGCCACAGGTTCGTTCCCTAGAGGGCCTATATATAGTTACATTTTTCGCAACCTCACCTGGTTTGGTCTAATAAATGTATGAAAAGTTACACTCGAAATTTTCACCTACACAATCCTTCTCTGTAGAGAGCTATTCATGATAAATACTGAAGATTCTTACTCTATCGTTTTCTTTTCGCCATCTTCGGTAGAAACAGATCAAAAGCAAGCAGGCTGACACTACGAGAACTGTCAACACGACAGGTATTGCCACTATTACCGTCAAATCTTCTCCAGGACTTTCTTCAGCATCTAAAAAAGAAAGCTTGCTGGGACCAGTTGTTCCAAAGTGGGTAGCGCTAACCCTCGGTTAAAATTTAACCCGCTGTTTTAGTTTATGTACATGTATTTCTACACTTCTGATTATTTGAAAACTTCAGAGAAGTAAACTCCTATCGATCCAGACAAGATTTCTGAAGAGTCATTTCCAAATTTGTAAACAAGCTGCCAGGGTTAAGCTGATCGGCCTTCGAACAACCAACCCCAAATCAGAACACATTCGTATTTTATTATTGAATATCTAATCAAATCAGCGAAAGTTATTCTTAGGCTACTTGATGAATATTTATAAGGTTGGGGATAGGTTTTTGATTGCAAACAAGATCGAAGAGGAATATATTTCATTCTGGTAAAATCAGAGGATTCCTTTATATTCCGGATCCTGTGTGAATGCCGGATTTATTTTCTGGGTTCTATATTTCAAAGCGCAAATTTTTCTATAGATTCCTGTTTCCATGCAGATTCCTTTACACCGTACGAGCATATAGTCAATAGAATAAGAAGGTTAGGAAACTCGATGGAAACATAATAGACCTCATTATCTCTGTTTTGTCTTGGTTTTTGCAAGAAATGGTCGGTTCATCTTCACGTGTGTATTGTAGTTTTGCTAGAGCAACCAATAGCTGCATCTTCATCTAACCGTTGTGTAATATCACGACTGGGTAATTAAACTAACACACTGCTATTGGTTGGTTGGGCGAAAAAACAATACACACGTGACGATGAACCGATCATTTCTAGCATAAACCAAGACAAAAACATAGATAATGAGTACTATTATGTCTGTATCGAGTTCCCTGAACCTTCTTAATTATTCTGTCGACTATGGTGCAAGGTCATAATGGCCACTTTAATGTAAGCGAATTTATCTAAAATATCTCAATTGTTCTTCTAAATTTCTACACATACCTGAGACACTAATGCATTCTGTCAAACTTGCTGCCCCTGTTTTGCGAGTGATGCGATTTGCTGGACAAGATAGGCAAGAAGTAGCAGCTTCAAGATTTTGATAACTGTTCAGAGGACAAACTTTACATGTTTCCATTGTTAGGTTGTAATAATTTCCTGCAGAACACGCTGAAAATTGAAATAGAAATAAGTACTTTATAGTTAAACATAACATTGCCATAGGCATTTTGTTATAAAGATGACGGCAAAGAGATGCTTTAGCCAATTTTTAAGGACCTGTTTATAGGAGCCAAGTTTACCCGGAAACTGACTTGAGTGACTTGCGTGCCCTTTGCATGGAATTCAAATTGTGTTCATATTAGAAGCAAGCCAACCCACTCACGTCATCAAGTGGGATATAATCTTCCATTGAAAGCTTTATCCTACCTGACAGGAATTGCCATTTTGGCCAATTTTGACCTATAATACAGTGTTCAACGGGATAGAACCCGTTTAATGATATGGTATGATTTCTTGTGGCATGTTCTGATATAGTATGCTATAATAAAGTAGGTCAATGTGGTAAAAAATTATGTATGGTTTGGCTTACGAGTGCTTGGCGTGACTTGGTCAGTCCTAATACGGAGTTCTGGTACCATGCACTATTATGTTAGCAAGGATATAAAATGGTTTAATAATAGTTTTTGATATACCTATTATACAATCTTCCTCTCGTACTGTTGAAACTTTCATAGTAATCCTTCCGTCTTGGCAGGCAATACAAGAAGTTTGACCAGCTTTTGGCTGATAAGAATGTAACGGACAATTTTCACATTTTTTGGTCGTGAAGTTGTGGAATGAACCAGCAGAGCAATCTATTAAAGGAAATGGGGGGAAATATGGTTACTTACAACAGGAAATGAGATGTGTCTACATACATGCTGTGCCTTCAAAAGGAGTGTAAATATAATTTCAGCATATTATACTTCAAAATGAGTATAAAGGTTGTGGGTTCGATTCGCAACACAGTCCGGTTATTCTTCATATTCAAAGTGACGAGACATTCAGAATAACATCAGAAAAATAATTAAACACCTGAGTTCAACCATAGTCTGTGAAGATATGATGGTCTGGAAACCCGGCCAAAATTTAAAGCCCAAAATAGAAGACCTTTGTTTGATGCTGAACTGTACCTCACCATGCACAAATCCTTTATCTCAACTTCATTAAATATTATTCATCGTGGTTGCACGTTTCATCTCAGCTATCCCTATTTCACGGTTACGTCATTATACAAACATACAATGAGCTCAATCACCGTGACCATGCACAAATTACCATAAACTCAGACAACAACAAAACTTCTTTCTGTTCATTTTCCAGACCATCATATCTTGATACACTATATATGGTCCAACGCCACAATAATCAGAGGATGCAAAGCATTTATTCAAAGCTAGTGACGATTTGTTTAAGTGATATGGGGAACTGAGTTTTACTTACTTCTACTACAGTCTTCCAGCGTCGTACTTGATGTGTTGAGCGTTATTCCTCCATCAGGACAACTTATACATTCGAAGGCTCCAAAATTTGGTTCATAGGTGTTCAGCGGACACTCTTGACATCCTTGCTTTGTTCGATTAAAAAATGATCCTCGAGAACAGCCTATATGTTAGAAACATAAGATACTCGTTCAAAAGAGGTTATACACGTTGCAACGTGGCTTGGTATTGAATACCCTGTACAATGGACCATTCCCGAATTAACCAAAATTTTGATCTAAACAAGTCTAGACAAAATTTCATCAAAGCTTGAAAAAGCATCACAAAATTAGTAATATTCCAAAGTTTCGTTGCGAAATGTTGTAAAATGCGGATAATATAGCCCTGCAAAATTTGCCGTTTTTCAGTCATTTTAGATTACAAACGGGAAATGGTTACCACTTTTCCAAAATTTTTATCTTAACTAGGCTAGACAAAAATTTCATCACAGTTTGAAAGAACATCACAAAATTAGTAATATTCCAAAGTTTCGTTGCAAAATGTTGTAAAATGCGGATAATATAGCCTTGTGAAGTTTGTTATTTTCAGTCATTTTGTATTACGCACAGAAGACAAGTGGTAACCATTTCTCATTTGTAATCTAAAATGACTGAAAATTGCAAATTTCGCAAGGCTATATTATATCCGCATTTTACAACATTTCGCAAGGAAACATTGGAATATTACTAATTTTGTGATGCTCTTTCAAGCTGTGCTGAAATGTTTGTCTATAGACTTGTTGAGATCAAAATTTTGGTTAATTGGGGAATGGTCCGTTAGTAGGTAATTTCTTCTAATATCGAGATTTTGTTGGCATCTCACTCAACTCTTATAGTTGAAGGCTCTTGTGACGACAATTATAGTTGAAGGCTCTTGTGACGGAAATTTAATTAAAATATGATTTCTTTATGTTTACTAACATGCATTTGTTTTAAAATCAGTTTGTACATACTCTTTAGACAGTCTTCCTGCAACTTTGATCCATTGGAAACGGTAACTCTTGCCGTTGGACAAGGCGCACAGTTGAACTGCCCTTTCTGAGTTTGGAAGAAATTTTTAGGGCAAAGCTCGCAGTCATTTCTAGTGAAACTGTAAAAGCTACCTTCTGGGCAAGCTAAATAAAGCAGAAAAGATCAATTAGAATTAATTGAAGTCAGCATGAATGAAGTCAGGGGCACAGGAAACCTAATAAACGTATTTCTAGAAGGTCGGAAATGACATTCTCAGTGTCTTCTCTACTTGCGTTAGGCCCTTTTATTGATTATTTCATTATGATTTGTGAGTCTTTGCTATCCGTGAGTCAGCGCAATTATTTTAAATTCGATATTTATGGCGGGCCGAATGGCATATTCCTACCCCCGTTTATAAAATATTGGGGGATGGGGCTCCGAGTAGGCTCCCTTGCTTGCTATTCCCCTGGATGAAGCGTGTAGATGCAAAGTTAGCTTGCAATGATTACTATTGCACTTAACCCACTGTAAAACTCAAGTGAAGACTGTATTTGACTAAGAACCATTTTTAATGTAATTAGAATATGATCAATAAATCGCGCAAAGCCTTTGTGGCCAAAATTGGGTTACGGAAAGTGCGGTTTTCAGGGGGTAATGGCCCCCAGAGAAGCTGCAGAAACATCATCAGGGTGAGAGAGTAAGGGCCCTCGCCGTTATGGACATTGAATCTCATATCTGAACCGGGCTTCCCCATGGCGAAGTGACCGAGAATTGCGAAGATCAAGACGAGGGTAAGGGCCCCGGCCCCGCCATTTTGCACCTTGCTCTCTTAAGTTTCTATAGTTACTGAGTATTGTACCCTTATTCATCATGAAAGGGTTGGGTGGGTGCGTCTTATTAAGCTTAATTTGATTGATCCTTAAAGACAATAAGACGGAAAACTTGCGCCTTTGTTTATTGTTACATTTTTTCTTTATATAAATATCTTAAGATGCAGTTCAAGTGAGATCACAATATAATGTTGTCAACATTATGTTAGAAATAAAACTATTTGAGTTAATCTAATATTCTTGGTGAAATTTACTGGTCAATATATCTTACTCTCTGTACAATAGTTGGTAAATGTAGCCAGAATCTGGTTGTATTTGACAAGCATACCCTTTGCTAGCTAGACTATGTTAGGTACTTAGGTGGATAAATAAGCAGGGGTCCATATACTTAAGTCTGGTTATATATAATTAAACCTGGAAGGCTGGTCAAATTAACTAGAATATAGTAGGGAAAAGTTTACAATAACCACGAAAAGATTAACTCAAATAGTTTTATTTCTTGCTTAACCAGAAATATAAACCAAAATTTAAACAGTAAATAAACAGAATTCAAACCAAAATTAAAACAGAATTTTAACCAAAATTCTAAATTCAGAATTTTAACCAAAATTCTAAATTTTAAATTTACACCAAAATTTTAATCCGATTGTTCAAAGTTAATCCAAATAGGGTTATTTCTATATAAACCAAGCAGAAAATTTTAACCTGAGTGTTTTTAGAGTTCAACATGCATGTTCTACAGCTGGAGTATCAGATAACTAGACAAAGCATGTATGATCAGCTACTACATGTAGTAAACATGGATGTGGCCAAGACAACCAGTAGCTCACCCTGAAAAACTTCTCCTTATACAAGGTGTCAAAGTGAAGCACTTGAATTGTCTTTAAGCTTTACATTTGCATGGAAACTATCTCACCAAGTGTCAGTCTGGAGAATTTATTTATTTTTTTGATTATGCAATGACCTGCACGAGATTTTAACTGACCTTTGAAGAAACTTGTTTTACAAAATTTAAATTTAGATATTATAGTAGATAAATTTGCTGCCATGAAAAAATGAACCATTCCGATCACTGGATCCGGACTAGGTGCATGGCGATATAATCATAGCGAAGGGACATATCTCCTGTACACTGGGACGCACGGAAATACATGCATGCAGTCAATCTTGACGACTTAAAACGATAAATAAAAAATATGGAAATATTTAGTATGAGTATGTATTTCTGGGATTTCATTCTTTGAAATATATCGAAAACTCATGCAATTTGAATTTAATGAAACAAACTTCAATCTGTCATTGAGTTTCTCTGACTCAACATCTGAACATTAACATCATCACAAAATACATTATACCCAAGCAGGCGAGCCGGCCTAGCAAATTGCCCAACATTTTAATGCTAGAATCGTCCTGACTAAACACTACTGGGTTTGGCGAGGGGGGGGAGCTGCAGCCTCTAGCGCTCCTGTCTCATATGCCTATGGATATAGTCATGCTTATGCAGCCTTAAAACGTATATACTTACATTGAACGCAGTCTTCCCGCCTTGTACTCCCAGAAATTTTGGTAATAGTCTGATTTGGGCATGTTATGCATTCGAGTTCCCCTTGTTGTGGTTGATAAGTATTCTTTGGACACGTTCCACATTTCTGCGATGTCAAGTTGTAACTCTGGCCAGGTAAACAAGCTGTGAATAGAAGTTTCAACATTAGGTTAAAATCGCCAATATCTTATCGAAGGATTTCTTTCAGTTGGCCTTTTGATCATTATTTTTTCTATAGAGAATAGAAGAGTCCTAATGTTGGTATCAGCCGTACAGCAAGGTAGTTCATCCTCTTTTCGCTCTCGATCGATAGGCCAGGGAGATATTTTGCTTAGGCGGAGCACTACACTTGTCGTCAGCTCATATGCAGTAACGTACGGCAAAGTCCAGTTTTACCTGCATGAAACCATGCTATACTCATACGCTGAGTTAACGCGGCGAGGAATCGAACCTGGGACGTTTTGATCTGCAGATTAATGCTGTAGCTACTGAGATATTCTCGCCCGTAAAGTATACTTTGTAGAGAGTTCTGAAGGCGGAGGGGGTGTCTACATCCTATTTCCCAGCCACTTTGTTTGCCAAATCCCAGTTTTAACTGTAAACTAAAAAGAATACAGTCTTCCTGGATGTTTTTGAAAAACTCTCTATCAAAATTTTCTCCGTAGCTTTCCTTGAAATTTAAACTCTGAAAAGTCCCACTACAACTGTTTGTTATAGTGGTATATGGATTTTCCCATTCCCATTTTTCTGTTTGCCATTCATCCAATCTTCCCAGTCAAGAAATAGGCGAGTCACCCAGTTCCCATTTCACCCTTTCAGCACCTTCCTTGTACGTTGTAAACAAAACGAGAAGTGGTATATGTACCTCTTAAACAGGACAAGCTACTGTCAGCTCCTGTTTTTCCGTACGTCGTTGTTCTATTGGGACATGATAAACAGCTGCTGCTCTTCGGGTTTGGTTGATACGTGTCTTCAGGACAAGCATCACAACTAGTTTCGTTCAGGAATTCACCTTTAGGACAGGCTGAAAAATGAGACAAGATGTTTTAACAACATGCATCATGTTACTGTATATCAAAAAGTAATAACGGACGATCAATGAACATGGACCGCTTCATTTCCAATCATCCTTATTCATTTCTTCCTTTATGGAATTGACCTTTCCCCTTATAACTAAAATTTCGATCTAGACAAAAATTTCATCACAGCTTGAAAGAGCATCACACAATTAGTAATATTCCAAAGTTTTGTTGCAAAATCTTGTAAAATGCGGATAATATAGCCTTGCGAAGTTTGCCGTTTTTCAGTCATTTTGTATTACAAACGGGAATTGACATACGATTCGGGTGTTGGAGCTGCAATTTCCCGTTTGTAATGCAAAATGACTGAAAATTGCAAACTTCGCAAGGCTCTATGTTCCTCATTTTACGACATTTCGCAACGAAACTTTGGAATATTACTAATTTTGTGATGCTCTTTCAAGCTGTGATGAAATTTTTGTCTAGACTTGCCTAGATCAAAATTTTGGTTATAAGGGGAAAGGTCTATTGTTGGCGTAGTAAAATATGTTTACTTTGAATACGTTTTACATCACATGTGTCTGTGCCTCTTCGAAAAGCGCAAGGACATTATAGATCAAGAGGAAAAGCCGCTAAACAGTACGTGGGCCTCTTCTCTTTATTGTGCAAAATTAATTTCTCTTGTCTTACACTCATGCATGCGCATCATTACACAAGGATGCAACATATTTCTCATATAGGTGAACATTTTCCCATGAAGTATATGGTGCGAGGGTTTGCCACGGTAACCAAAGATACGCGATGATAACCTTAACCTAAGTAAAACACGAGCCTTAATGCGCAATTTCCACCCATATATTTAATATCCAGTCAAAATGTCCCAGGAGATGTCAATTTCACATATATAACAGCAACGCGTACGATCTTATTATAGTCGAAACTGTTAAACATATCATGAACAATAGTATAATCTAATTAGCATTAATCAATCGAAAAGATAGATTAAAATTTCGTGGTGTAACAGACCAATCAGGGGAAAAACAGAATTTTGGCTCTTTCTCCTGCACCCAGACAGGAAATTTTGGCAGACGTCTTTCACCTTCCATCCGGCCCGCATTTAAGGAAGAGGTAAATGTCCTCGGATAATCAGGCAATGGTATCCTTTGTACTTACCACAGTTATCACCATCTTCAAGAAAACCAGGTTTACAACATTGGTTGATGCTCACAGGAAATTTGTAAATCACATGGCAACATGATTCTCGCCCCACGGAAATACTCTTTGCTGGACTGCTTCCTACCAATGTTCCTGAAACATTCAGCCGCAGTGAGTTCTGAAAGTTGATATCGGCTCCAACTGCAGCTATTACGTCGTCAAAACAAATTGTCAAACTGGTCACTCTGTCTCTAGGTTTTTCGATAGTCCTATTTGCTGAAACTTTAATTTTAATCGTTTCTGTGTATGTAGGTATGCCACCATCGGGTGTGTTGTCGTACATTATTTCGAAGACGTGTATATCGGTTGCGATCGAGCAACGTTTCTCTGAAGTAATGAAACGTCTTAAACCCTCTAAAGTCTCTGTGTTTGGTGTGAGTTTTTCGATATCAATATTTGGATCTTGTATGAATCTATGTTTTAATTCGTACTTAAGAAGCTGGCATGTTTCTTTCGGTATTCTTCCTGAAAACATAAGAGAAAACGTTCAAGTTAAAACTTTTAAAAACGGGGTATAAGATAAGATAAATTATAAAATCATTAATAATTCATGAGGAAAATACAAAAGAATTGAATCATGTTTAATTAATGTTTGTAAATCGCATAAAGATTTGTCCTGATTTACATAAACATCAGCTTTGATTTTGTCCGCCTATAGACAATGTATATTTTTAAAATTACTTCGCTAATGAACTCATAAGATGGGTCGTTTTTTAAGCACGTTAAAACATTCGCATCCGATCTTTATCTGATATACAAACTCTCGCCTTCGGCTCGAGTTTGTATATCGGATAAAGATCGGCTGCTCATGTTTTATCTAGTATACTTATATATTTTGCACTTGTGTGTTACATGGAATTATTATTTAGAGTTTATTTACAAAAAAATAAGTGCTGCATGGCCCCCTGTTATAACCACAAAGGCTAAGTCTAGACATGTAGTCATTAATATACTACAATACTATTATTTAAAGAGCGCCACAAGAATCGCTTTTGTAAGATAATGAATTTATTTATTTACACATTTCACAAAAATACAAAATTTAGGTTTCTATTCATTATAGGTTTTAAAAATCTCATTAATAATTCACGAGGAAAATACAAAAGAAATGAATGTTTAATCAATATTTGTAAATCATGCAGATAAAGATTTGTCCTGATTTACATAAACTTCAGCTTTGATTTTCTCGGGTTAGACAATGTTTATTTTTAAAATTACTTAGCCAATGAACTCATAAGATGGGTCGTTTTTTAAGCACGTTAAAATCGGCTGCTCATGTTTTAACTAGAACATAACAATAATCAAATTAACTATCTTACCTTCTTGTGCGACAGTGTTCAATATTCCAGACATTGCAAAAAGCAGAAACACAATTACACTAGTCATTCTGTAAGCAGAGAAGAAATTATTGTCAAAAAAAAATAAATTATTATACGGAGAAATTTTACAGTAGTTAATAATTTGCAAGCAAGAATATATATACAAGAGATTTTACCGTAGTAAAATTAACTTTTATAATAATATCTATATATATTAAATTCAGCTAGCTAGTCTGCAATTAGGCCAATGAAAATTGATATCATGTTTCTCGTCCACAATTTTCAAAAATTTGGAGCGGGATTTTTTCATTTTTCATTATTATTTTGTATTTGAATTCTGCTTGTCAATAATTTCCTTGACCCAGTAAAAACCCCCATAAAAATCTGAAGTAAATCGGTGAATAATTCATTTTAATTTAATACCAGGGCTGACATGAAAAATAAAGGCATTCTGGCGAGTAATATATTTAGAAAGATACAATTTGAGTTGCGCTTGCGGAATGCAGCAATAAGACTTTGATCTGGTGATTAATTTGGTGTTTTGTTAAACCCATTTTTTAAGAATAATGAATAATGAAAAATTTTCGTGCGGCAGATAAATCCCATGCGGGCGGGGACGAGAAACATGATATCAATTTTCATTGGCCTTACAGTTGAAGATCATCACACATTTATATTAACAGTAACTGATTTCACCCATGTCACTTTGTAGTCAATGGGTAACAACCAGGAATCTAAATCATGAGGAAGGTCATTGGGCTCAGTGGGCAACAAGCAGCAAAGTCTAGTTATAATGTTGAGATCAGGTGTCAATTGGGACGCAAGTCCTGTTCCTTTCCCCAGTCACACTTGTGTCCTCTCTTTATTGTAGATGTATGCGTAATGATTGTGTGGTGACAAATGATTAAATTAAATTAAATTGAGAAATACGGTCGATACCCAACAAAGATGATCATCTCAACTATTTTGAACTCGGTCTGTAACCCGAATCTAACCCCCGAGCCTAATCCTAACCTAACCTTAATCTGACCCCAATCTAACCCTAACCCTATTCCAAATCATCTTTTTATAATCTATATAATTTTGTCTGTATGTACACAATGGCCGGGTTGCTATTAAAATTCCAATCAGAATACACTTATACATCTTTACTATAACACATCAGAAAGTATAAAGTAATTCATAGTTTACCGTACAATGTTGTTAAAAAGATTTAAACGAATTTAACAGCAACTGTATCATGCCTGCATGCGTATTATCAGAGGGGTAGGATCAGGTGTACATTAGAGAGGTTAAGATACCCCGGTTTCGGTGTACGGGTACGAGTAGTGTCATCTTGTTTAACTGATGTCTGTAATTCGATCATACTTTTCTGTTTTCTTGCAATAGACAATGATATAATGCGAAAAATGTGCACCTTAATTACGAGTAAAAGTACAGACATCGACGAAAATATTGCTAACCAAAATCATGCTACCCGTACCCGTACACCGAAACCGGGGTATCTTAACCTCTCTATTGTGTCGCTTGTCCGTCGCTCGTGCAGTTTTGATCCCTGCATGTCATTTGCGAATTATCTTCGACTTTTATATATATCGTGCCATTACTATATATTCACCAAGCATTAATGCTTTTATAAATGAGAGTCTTGTACGTTAAAATGACAATATAATTGCAAACAATATTTTTAATTGCTTCCTCGCAGCCAAATGTACTTTTAAATATGCACTGTATACGTACTGTTCAAGGCTTATAATAGAAATTATCACGCTCTTTCTGTACGTTTACTAAAGAGCACGAAATCATGTTCAATCAATCAAGTGGATCGTATAAGTGAAAGTTATTTTCCCACCGCAACATCAATGCACATATGCCATCATTGAAGCACAATGATTTTAACCGTATATAGGGAAGGTCGTTGACGTTGAGGATTATTGAATCGTTTAATTTACAATTAGTCGTGGCTATATACGTCAAACGCGCCAAACACCCGGAGGTAAAAATTCATGGCTCTTATATTGAAGACATTCAGCATGCAATAAGGTAAAATGAACAAAATGAAAATGGACTAGTAGCCATAAAATTTGTCTTGGAACGTAAAAGGGAGACAGAAGTGCATGATAGATGCGGTCAGAACGCGTTGTCGCTGTACTGAGTACACACAATAAAATAAATAAGTATATATTAACGTACAAGACAGTGTATTAATTATATAGCAAAATATGCATCATGTGAAATAATTTTCAAATTAAATATTAGTAAGTTATATTCAATATTAATGTTGTTTGTCTTTGTTTGAGGTCGTGATCAAGAAATGTGAATATGATAATTTATACATGCACCTTCTTAACTTTAATTTATTTATTAACTTCGCCATTGAAATTCAAGCTTATATTACAAATTAAGATCTTCAATTGACTATGACCGGCAAGGTTTTCTCATGCAACGACAATGAACATACATGAGTGAGCGGCTGTTAGCCAATATTTGGCAATAACATGCATACACTATACATATATATTTCGAGGAGTTCAATCAACTCCAAAAAAGCTGTCATCGTTTTTGGTTACAAAATAACACTTATGGAGTTAATTTAATTCCTTGAAATTTACAGTGTAATCGCCTGAAAAGTAGAAATAATTTTGGAGCTTTACGTTTGAAGGAAATATTTTGAGAGCACCTTCTCAGAGTAAGACTTTTGAGAGATACTGTTTGATTGGTTCGATGTGTATAAAATTATCAGTGTCAGTTGGACGGAAAGAAACCCTAAACTCTAACTCCTAACTTTCATAAACCCTAACCCAATTAGGCCTACCAAAGGTCTCAGAGAGTTAGCTATACTCTACGATTAATACCTACTATAGGTTTAGGAGAACAAGAAAAGAAACCTTGAAAGCACATGAGAGAACCAGCTATAAAATTCTTATTTAAATGCATTGTTCAAGTACAGGGATGTTATCAAAAATAAGCTATAACTATAAGTATAGATCCCTTTACGCGCGTGAAAGGCATGCATGGAAGATTCGAGCGATAGCTATAAATATACATATTTATTGTGGTTTGATTCAAATGAGGCCTGTGAGCTACTAGAACTTATATAATTGGTAGTTAAGAATGTTAAAATGTGATTATTGAAAAATAAAAATGCTCTAAAAATTTGTCTGAGCGGCTTCCGCCGTCTACGACATCATCACCTATACATGACTAACTCAAAGCACTACGTTAGAAACATTTGCTTGAAATATTCATCAATATCATTTAAACCGTCCATTTAAAACAAATTCAAATTATATATGTCGATACAGAGGCTGGAGATATATGTATTCTTTATATAAAATGTCATGACATTGCAAAAAAAAATGATTGATTTAAAGACTTGAGCCCACAGTCACTCAAAATTTCAGAAAAAGAAACTCAAATTCATATAGGAGCAAATTTACTCATTCTTTTGAGCAAAAAAATGTTTACTCGAAACATTTATTGAATTTGAAACTTTAAAAAAATGAGCAAATTTGTTCATATATTTGAGTAAGTTTACCTTAAATTTTGAAGCACGCATTGGTGTGTTTAGCTACTCGCAGTTTTTGAGCCAAAATTCTCAGGGATATGCAGTGTGATGGAAAGTATAATAAAGTATAATAAAACATACTCCAAATAAAAGTTCCATCTTGAACTCAATATTTGGGAAAAGACAAGAGGGGACAAGATTCAATCTTGTTGAATATTGTCTCTTCTCTTTTCTCAAATATTGTGTTCAAGATGGAACTTTTATTTGAGTATGTTTAAATTATACTTTATATTTCATGAAGTTATCGAAAGTAAGAAACGATAATTTCGCTTTATACTGCATAATCAGATACAAAGCTAGAATTAAATAGCAAGTCTATATCGCGTATTTCTGAACTCAGCATCGATCTATTTTTACATTGCATATATATAGTGTTCAACCTATACAGTTATCAGGCGGAGTTAAAAAAAATTATATATTTTTTTTAATTTTCTGTGATGTGTAAATATATATAGACGAATAAGTCAATGAAAGGTATATTTATAATTTCTTCGTGCTCCTGTCAGAGATGTTACCCACGATCTACCGCCCTCATCTCTTATTATTGTATACTCAAAACCATAGTCGACTCCTCATATATAAAGGGAATAACTGTATATATAAGGTGATATTGAAGCGTTAGGTCAGAAATTAAAGACCCTTTCTTGACAAAAGAAATCAAAGTATTGCTCGTATATAGCTACATGGCCAAATTGTTTTACTATATATATATTTTATAGCAGATTTACATTTCTTACGTAGGCTTCATATTTTTTTACCTTACACACTTATCCGCCGACCTTTCGATCTCTCAAATTCACCCAAATCCAAGTAAAGATCGTGATTCGGTATTTTTTCCTTTGCCAAGCCTTTCAAGCTCTTTGTACTAATACGACCATCATAACAACTTCATATCCAGAGAAAACACGCAAGAAATATTCACGTTTATCCAAGTAAACTTTTTCCACATTTATAACAATCTTGTAACACATAAAATGTCTATTTACTCCATTCGTAAATCCGTGTGTTTTGAAACGAAAGCCAGAGTCACTTTGAAACGACAGCAGGATAAAGACAATAACAAAAAACTTTAAGTTCTAGAGAATAACTTCCGTAATAATACTATATCTAACCTAAGCAGTTGCCAAGCAAAAGGGCTTGGCATTTATGCATAAGACATATATGGGCTTGAGCCCTTACGAAGCGAATAAGAGAAGTTCCGTTATAAAAAGATTGTCTTTGTATCAACATTTTACGACCAGAATAAAGGCGACAAGTGTAGGGCGATAAAACAATGTTGTTGGCAACAATGGTTTTGACAAAAGCCACCGCGAAGCGTTTGAAAACCACGAATACTCAAAAAGCATTACGGCAGCAGTTTCGTAAATATGTAAATACGGCAATTATTTTGATATATTGTATGGTAATTTAACACAATCTCTGGAAAATTGACCAATTTGCATAATTAAGTGTTCGTAAATTATTTTAATGAGGATAAATTCAAAGACTTGGGAATGATTGTTTAGAAAGGGTTTTATTTTAGGATTTAAAATATTGGATTCAAAAAGACAGTAGGTTTATTTGATCAAGTATTGACTTTATACCGGAAATGTCTGAACGCCTACGGCTGCCATTTTCAATCTTCGATGAAAATACTGCAGACTAAATTTCATTCTATTGTACATATAACTGATGTAGTACATGCAGTAGCAGCTTCGGAAGAGCGGGAGTCCCTTCACTTTTATGCATCGGGAATGAGCCTTTTCACTTTTTTGGGTGGGAGATGAGCCTCTCCACTTTTTTTGCTGGGGGCGACTGAATATGTTTGAGCCCTTTTGACTTTTTATACGTTCAATAGCAACAGTTTATTTTATGGCGTTTTGCGTTTTGACTGTTAGAATTCTAATTATTTTTTCCATAATGTAGGGAGTGGCGGGCATACCTGAGCCCGATAATACAAACGTTTTCCAGACGAACATTCCTCAAGCCCCCGCAAAAACTGTGTGTTTCTCACGGTGGTGCGTCGTATCTCCCACTTGATGGCACTAACATGTGAATCACTACCGCACTTTTTCAGACGCTCCGACGCCGCTATAGTACAGTATTTGTTACTCGAGGGAACGTGGGTACTTTAGTTCGTAAGTACTTATTTGGCCAGCCGTGTTACTGGTGGAGGGAGCCTCTGAGTACCCGCGAGGGAAATCTGTTCATGTCGCGGTTGGGAGTCAAACTGGAATCATTAAGACCAAAAATTGTTTTTGAAAACGGCGCAGGAAAGACTAAGTTACAATTAGCCGTCGCGTTGACACTCAGCCGAAGCGAAATTGTTTGAAAACGTCACTGTTGCCGTAAACAATTTGACGGCACGGTTTCTAAACGGAGCGAGATGAAAACGGTCGGAGCGCTTGGCGGCTTCGTGTGAACATAAACGTCGTTACCTTTTTTGCACCAAACCGTGCAAACCATGCATCTCAGGTGTCAAAACAGTAAAGTCGAATGCTTTTCGTTTATACTTTGCTCTATTTGAAATATTTTCGGTTTACACGAGCGCTAGTTTAATCACAGTTTACTGTAACGGCGAAGTGTGATGTTGTTATTGAACTTTATTTAGGCACGGAAGCCTATCATCAGAAGATGTTCTTCCCAGGCGCCGTGTATATTTAAATTATTTACAATAAAATTTAAATCTGCCGACTCTGGTGTGAGTGTGAATGTAGTCTATAAGAATAGATTATTTTGAATGTTAATTTTTAACTTTTGATACGTTTCTGAATGGGGAAACAAATTTTAAAAGTATCTTCGTCTGTAAGATAATGCTAAAATGAAGAAATTTTGGTTTTGATGAAACACCAAAATGAAATATTTTTGCTGCAAATATCAGGTCACAACACTATTCTTAACAGTAGCGATCAAGATATTTCGCTTTTTTCTTGTTTTGTTCTTCGTAAGCGATTTTTTGCATATTAAAATAACCCTTTTCCGTCCAGGAGTCATGCTTGGTTTGCATAGCTTTTAAAAAAGGGTGTTTAATTACGAGAACTACGCACATCCTATGGGATTATATTTCAAAACGACCGCCATTTTTGTTGTTACGAACGTCACTCGTCCCAGGATTCGAAGGGAAGAAGCGAAGTTAATTAAGTGTACGGCTCGTGAAAAGCACGCCTGTTTGAATCAAAATTAAATACACGCCTATTTTAGTCGACTAAAATGTGAATTTTAATTTTAACTTAAAAGTTCGGATCATGAAAAGTACTCCGTCTAAACTGGGCCTAAGATATGCAAACTTCGTACTTTTCAATATTGTACTCATATAGCAAATGATTCCATCACAAAATTTAATCACACAAATAATATGTAGTATTTAAAACACGAGAAGGAGTGTTTTATCGTATTTAAAACGCGAGGCGCAGCCGAGCGTTTTAGATATGATAAAACGCGAGTTCGAGTGTTTTGAATAGCTTAAAATACGACTACAAAAGAATACTAATTAGGATGAACAATTATATAATCATACTAATTAGGATGAACAATTATATAAAGAATACTAATGAAGATGAGTTTTATGAGATAGCTATAAAGTCACTCCACGTGATAAATTATGGCTGACATGATTTGCCCGGCACAAGGTTTATCAATTTTTAATGAGTATTTTAAATACATATACAACTCTTGTCTTGGTGCCTCGCACTGTACCCTTTAGCTCGTGAAAAGCACGCCTGTTTGAAACAAAATTAAATATACACGCCTATTTTAGTCGACCTGGATCATGAAAAGTATGGGGTTTAAACCTCAGATAAGCAAGCTTCATACTTTTCAATATACATATACAACTCTTGTCTTGGTGTCTTGCGCTGAACACTTTAGCTTATAATGAATACAACTTTAATAATATACCTACATGAAAAAATATTCAACTATGACTATGGCAAAGAGCCGGTGCAATTTTGTCGTAATACAATGCCAAAATGCAAAAGAATTTCACACCATTCTTTTATGATTGGCATTGTGAAGAAAACACAAAATTGCCAAATAAGATATATACTTTGCCAAACTTGCTTCGTGCTTGAGATATTTAACAATTTTTGCTATTCAAATTATCTTCACTATATGACGTTGCATTGCATAATGACTTCCTGCCAAAAATGTCAAGCTCTTGGGATATTGTGCATCGAGGTCATATGTATATATGGGTTATGACAACATACTACAAATCAATGTTAAGGCCCGTTTATACTTACGATTTTTGCTGCGATTTCAGATGCGATTTTCTTCTCCTGATGTATGTGAACGAATGGATGAGTTAGGATGAGGGACGATGAGGGATGATGACGTATAAACTCGTATATGATGATATATATAAACTTTTATAATATAGCATTTGTAAATTTCATTGGCTAAGAGCCGTGTTGATATAACTCAATGTCAACACGGAAACGTCGGAAAATTTCTTTCTTTATATTTCTTTGTGCTATATTATAAAACAAATATAAAACTTTTTTCCGTATTGATATACAGTTATATCAACACTCGTG